>MKYO02026205.1:59978-124892 GCA_002013955.2 Citrus medica
CTCCAACTGAAATTCGGATGATTTCTCCAACCAGGATTATAAGTCTGTGAATATGGGTTTGGTTTATTGAAAGTGTTAATGACATTAGCTTGATCATTTAGACATTCTTTAAGTGCAGGCAAAGTGGGACACTCTTGAGTGAAATGATCATTCGAATTACATATGTTACATGCAATTTCTTGAACAGATTTTACTTGATTACTCTTTTTATGCTCCAAAGCTTCAACTTTCCTAACTATGGATGCAAATTTTGCTTGTAAATCATGATCTTCCCTAAGGTTATGGATTCCTCCCTGACATAATTTATTTTTAAAAGCTTTTTCATGCCTACATAATAGCAAAAAAGATTTTAAAATCTCTTCCTAACATAACACGTGCTAGTCACATAATGACTATGATTTCAATTATTTTCACCTAATTAAATCTTATAAATGAGTGTTACTTATTTATTCTAAATACTCATGAGAGGATGACTAATCTTCTCAATTGTTTCTCTATAGATATAATTTAATGATTCATCCTTATTATGCATTATATGAGTGAACAAACGTTTGAATATATTTATTTAGATGAATGATTGATCTTTAGTGCCATGTGGTTGAGAATGAATGGTTAACACTTTATTTATTATGATTTGTTAATTGTAATTCTTCTCCATTTATGACTTACCGTGTCTAACTCTTAGATTGTAGCTCTTGAGTTAGCTTTGTTTCAGCTTATTTATATTGATTGCTACTCAAGAGCTGTGAGCAAGAACAAATTGGCAACACAAATGTATCTCAGTAAGGCTACCTACGTAGCGGATTAAGAACTTCTCTCCGATGAAATTTATGTTTGTCATCAAGAATTATTGCCATGTTTTTTTGCCATGTCTTATCGTTATGATCAAAGAGCTAAGAAAGTTCTGGAGTAAATTCCTACAACTAGCTTAGTGCAACTCAGTTATCATTGGTAGGTGATTAGTATTAAAAATTGTTTAATTATCAAGCGATAATATGCTATTTTATGCTTATGTTATAATTTATATTTGTGTTTATGTAATATATTATGAATTATTAATTATGTTTTAAATATATTTAATTTTGTGTATTTTTATGTGTTTCTTAGGAAAATTATTAATTTCACGTACTTCGAGGCTCCAAACAGATAAACGGAGGTCAAATTTGGATTCCGGAGGTTTGAAAACCTTAAAAATCAGTCAAGATCAGCTTAAAATTGGGCTTGTGTAAAAAAAAGTTGACTTTTCCTATTGACCGAGCACTGATTGGATGATGAAATGAGCTTACAATAGATATGAGTGCATGGGATAACTGGCAATCTTGACTAAATCTCAACCGTTCATGATTCAATGGCCATGATTGTGCCACGTGGCAATGGTTGGTGAAGCAAGTTGGAGGATCCGAATCTTTGTATTCGGGTCGACCCGATCCACCCATTAACCCGCCAAATCTCAACCGTTCTTTGGGCAAATCGGACGAGTCAAATGATGCCATGTGTGATGTTGACTTTTGAAGTTTGACCAGCCATTGGATCTTGATCTAAGGGTTGTGAGGAGCACATGCATGAAGCCTATGATGGACCGCAAAGCACTGGATTATGAATTTATTTTTCTATAAATAGGGCCTCATTTTTATGTTTTAATCATCTCTCTACAACTCTCTTCTTCTCAAATTCTCTCCATCTCCTTGTAATCTTGATTTCCAGGTGTGTTTTTAATATTTTGTATAATTATTTTCATTAATAAAATTAGTTTTATTTCCAATTTTAGTTGTTTTTATTTCTTTTAATTATAAGTAATTCAATTTTACTACTTCTTTTTATTTTAATTATGCTTAACTAAATAATATTAGTTAGGGGAAGGTGAAACTCTTAAGAAATAAATATGATTTAATCAAATTCTATGTTTAATTTTATAAATTAAATTATTTTCTATTTAATTTTATACATGTTTTATATTTTGAAAATTTGATTTATTGTAGACAAACAAATGAATTTGGCACAATAAATTCTTAAGATCTTAATATAAGGCATGGTGAAATGGTATTTTGACTTATTGTAGACAAATTAAATTTTGGCACAATAAATACTTAATCCATCATAAAATTAAAGGGAAAATAATAATAATTTGTATAATTAATCTTTTGAGTAATAAATCTAAAACAAATTGGCAAAAAGAATTTATTAAGTTTTATTTATTTCTAAGAGTGGATCCATAACCCTAACTAGTTCAATTCCATAGTTTCATTTAAATTAAGTTGTTTATATTCAAGTTTTAATTTCAATTTTTAGATAAAATAAAATAAACTAATTAAATCTTTTCTCTGTGGATCGACCTCGGACTCACCGAGTTATGATACAACAAGACACTCTTATACTTGGGAGTTAAAATTTACTTTTAAGTTGTGTCAGTAGGCTAAATATAGCTTAAGTAAATAAATCACCAAATCTAGCTAAATGTAGCTCAACTGTTATTCACCATAGCTATATATAGTTTGATTGGAAATCATCAGGCTTATGAGAAGGCTCAATTGCATGCTCTAAAATAATTGAAAAGTTCACTAGTAAACAAAAAAGTGACTGAGCAATGAATGTCATGTGTCTCTTATGCAAAATTTTCACATTGAGTTTCTTGTAATTTAATTTTTTTCAACACAAGAAACTAGAGGGATCTTGTATTAGGGAAATTTAGATACTAACATGACCTAATCAATTGATGACATGTGGCAAAAAGAGTCAGTCAAATGAAGTCAATTTGTTTCACCGAATGGCAGTATAGCTCTCAAAAGTCAGAAAATAATCTTCTTTAGAAAAAGGACAGTTTCGAAAAATATGCCCAATTTCAACGAGTATTATTGGAACTAAAATTTTAGTAGATCAGCACATGAACAATGCACATAATCATAAGAAAAAATAAAATATCTTCTTTTTTTAACAAAAAATAAGATGTCAATAACAATAAAAATTCTTTGAGCAAAGCAATAGGAGGGGACCACATCAGTGGTCCTTTGGTACCTTCTGACTTTATGGGTTAATAGACTGTTATGTGCCCACTTATGGAGGCAAAAAAGATGGAGGTTTCCTTTCCTTCCAAGCTCATGGACACCACCATCAATGGACCACAAGGCAAATTTCTCAGTAGCCTCACCCCAAGGGAAGTCAGCTATTAAATGAACACCATGCGTCCAAATAGACCAAAACGGCCCTTAAGCACACTCTAATAAAGCTCAAGGGCTTCTCAAAAAATGGCAACTGCTTACTCATTCAAAAATAGAGTCATTTTCTTCTTCCTAAGACAAAAAAACACCGTTGTTAAAGCTTCAAGGTCACTTAGATCTTGAGGTCGCCACTCTATCATTCAAAATCTTACTTAGGATATCTCTAGATCTCTAGCTCTATAACTCTCTTTTTGCTCCATCCAACCTTAGGCCCTTTTTCTAGATCTAATTTCTTGAGAGGCTACTTTATTTTATTCTCCTTCCATTATTATACCACCATGAAAGATCTTAGCCTCCTCATTTCGTAAAAAGAATTTTCCCTTACTCTTCTCTTAGGAAACTCTCTATTCTTTATAATATCCACATCTCCTTCATGTCATTTACTCACTATAAACAACCTTGAATAAGGTTTTATTGATATTGCAAAGCAAATCATGTAATATTTCATTTATATAATAGATTGGAGATGATCTACTCTCGTGGATATACGTCGAAAGGTCGAACCACAAAAAATCTTATGTGTTCTTTATTATTTATGTCCTTTTTTATTTTGCTTATTATGATGGTTTTGATGTCCGGACTGTAAAGGAGAAAATCATCATTTTACATTTCATGTCTTATTAACAACCCTTACTTTTATGTATTTAAGCTTCTTATAATTTAATTATGTGTGTTTTATTTTAATTAAGTATTTTATGTATTTTAGGGGTATCATGGTCATTTCACAATAAACGAGAGATCAGATGGCAAAACGGATATCACTTTTGAACTCAGGACGGTCGAAAACCTTAGGAGGAGCATAAAAGGAAAAATGGTATTGTTCACATGTACGGGTACTGTCTACGTTACTGTTCACGGCACTGTTCACATAGACGAATCGATGACGTGGCATTGACCGATGATGTGTCATTGACTAATGAGGTGTCACGATACTGTTGGACTAAAATTCTTATGTATTGTTGATCGATGACGTGGCAGCATATCAATGGCCCAAAAATCTCACGTACGGTACATGCAACACACAGGATTATTTTCAACTAAACTGCGTCACTGTTCACCCGGGTCAAATTGTTTTATTGTTCATCCACGTGGTCAAACCGTGTACTGTTCACGCGGACTGTTGACTGATGACGTGGCACAATCCTGAGCATCCAAACTGTTTTTAATCCGATGGCCATGATTTACTCGATGTATCTATAAAAAGGGGGCCTCTTCCCCCCCTAATTTGATATCCCTAAATCTATTTTTGGACTCCATTTTCTATAATTCCCTCTCCATCTTGTATTTTCCATCTATTTTAATAAATTCTCATTTTGCCCATAGTTCAATTATGAGTAGCTAATTTTCTTTCAAGCTTGGGTTGAAGGTGAGGTCTCAACATATGTCATGGGCTTTATTTGGTAAATTTATTTTCTCTTCCCCTCTAGTTTTTGTGGATGTTTTGACTTCTCGTCGACAAATAATACTAATCTTATATAGTACCGCCTTGGTTTGACCGGCCCCCTAGTACAAGGTTATTATTATTTGGCATGATAAGCCCTTAGCACCATATTGATTAGAGCGTGGTTCATGAAGTGTGGATTCCCCCCTCATGATTTAATTGGTATTAACAAGGAATATTTAGCCCATGATGCATGTTGATACGGATCCAGATACCCAAGTACGTCATTTCAATATATTTATCTTCAATTTATTCTCGTCATTTCAATTCCAATTTTAGGATAGTCCAAATCATTCTCATCACAAATCCAACCGCCCATTTACAAAATTAATTCTACACACAATTAAAATCCACCTCCTCGTGG
Source organism: Citrus medica (assembly GCA_002013955.2). Classification (NCBI taxonomy): domain Eukaryota; kingdom Viridiplantae; phylum Streptophyta; class Magnoliopsida; order Sapindales; family Rutaceae; genus Citrus; species Citrus medica. The sequence continues at coordinate 64,999 of MKYO02026205.1, forward strand.
GATCGACACTCGTCACCATTAGTCTATTCTACAATAGATTCGTGCTCTTGCAAGTTCAATAAAATTTGCACAACAACGGTCCTCTCTTTGCCTGTCTCTATCAGCAAGTCTCTGGCAAGTTTGAAAATACAGAGACGGGGTCACAAACTTGCCCACTCCTTGCATATGACCACATTTTGGAGCTCTTCCCAAAGATTGTGCGAGAATATCATTTTTTCCAGATGACCGCATCTTTCCTTTCTTAGCTTCCATCTCTAGTTTATCCTACCACACAAATGAATTAAGTAAGCTAATGTTATCAAAGTATAAGTAATCACAACTAGAATTATAGTAGTAAGCAAAAAATTTCTTACAATTTTTTTAATAACTAGTTCAACATTAAGGTGGTATCCTCCATTTTTCATTTGTCGAACTCTCTTCCAAAGAACACTCTTGTCCACTTCTTCTTCAGTAAGGCTTGTTTCTGAGCACTGTAAATAAGTTAATAAAAAGTTAAAATGTTAGTAACAATCATTATTTGCATTAACAAAACAACAGTAAAATGTTAGCAACTAACTCACAGTACATACCACTTCCTGCATTAACCCAACGTATCCTTTTCTACCTAGGCGATGACTAAACTTGTTTTGTGACCGCCTAAGTTTATTCACACCATTAACTTTCTGCTTAAAACAACCAAACAAACAATGGATAAACACATAAGGAAAAATGTCATAAGCATTGATATATTATTAACACTTGAATTAGACACTCACTTGAAATTTTTCAGATAGTCTTTCCTTTACAAACTTAATCCAACTTTCCTTATCAATCGTGTTGTACCGTGCTGGTGGCTTGAAAAGCCTTTTACGATCATTAACAAATGGTAAAACATAGTTCCTCATTAGAGTGTACTTAAAGTTATGAAATGCAGCTCCGATGGCTTGTAGTACTTGCTTCTTACTTTGAGGATGAACCACAAAGTACACCTTCAAGTTTCATTCTCAAAATGTGAGATTTTTCAGATTTTTCCAGCAACAATAAAACTAGAGTAATCATCTTAAGGAAATTATTTTATACCTTAACAGACTCCCATAGACGCTCCTTCGTATCATCTGGAACTCTATGCCAATCATTGTAGAGGATTGGAATTGATGTACGAGCCAAAACACCAATATACGTAGCCAGCTCAATGGCTTCTTCACCAACTAGAACACCAAGGCTGTTGTATTTAACCACAAACCTTCCACTTCTTTTCCTCTTTTTGTTTTGTTCTGACCCAACAGTGCCACCTCTGCTTCACTTACTGCTCTCAGGTTCATCCTCGTTCCCATCTCCAAACTCATCAAGATCAGGGACATGATCGGCCAGGGGCGTTTCAGGATCATATCCTTCGCGGATAAGTGCCTCATAGTACTCTGATTCCTCACCAACAAATCCATCATTTTGTTCATCTAAAAACTCATCGAAATGGGCATCGAATTGCTCAGGAGAAAAAATCTCAGGGACATTTTTTCTCTTATCTATGATGAATATCACAACTGCAAAACAAAATCAAATGATGAGAATACATTACCATATAAAAACTGCCAAAAAATATAAAATAAAATAGTAACAGATAGCATAAAATACTTTTTGTATTAACCTTAACATATATCATTTTGAGAAGGACTCAACAAACAGCTCATGCAAACAAACACAAAAACGATATTCAAGGTCCAATCCAAATTCCCTCTTTGTTGTCTCATGCGTACATTGTAGCATCATCGTCAATAGAGTTTATGTTATCAGCACTTGGAAATTCAGTAGTCAACGAAGGGTATTCCACTGCATCTTTGCTTCTTTGTGTGGGTTTACCTCTTCTAGGCATTTGGCATACAACTAGCCACTTCTTATCAAGCTGATCAGGTACATAAAAAACTTGGTTGGTTTGAGAAACTAAAATAAATTGATCAGATTTATGGCTCATTCGTTGCAAGTCTGCCAAAGTAAATCCGAGTCTATCCTTCATAACACCACCTCTGGTATGTACCCAGTCACACTTCATTATTGGAATTCTAAAGATAACATAATCTAGATCCAAAATCTCTCTAATCACTCCATAGTATGTGATGTTAGAAGTGACAGGATTTTTATCTTTTGAACTTGCGACTGAAATTGTTTGTGCAACCAATGACACTCCACTATTTTGAGTAACTCTATTTAAGTCTCGATCTCTTGTAACAAAGTGAAAACCATTTATGTCATATCCAGGATGTTGGAAAACATAAGGACGAGGCCCTTGGGATAACCAACGGATTGTTTGAGTAACAACGTCACCGTTCTCTATCAACATATTTACCTATTATTAATCAACAGGAATATAATGTTAAACAAGCACAAACCGAAACAGAAAGGAAAAAAGGAATTAATTAAACTAATGTTATCAAAACCTTATCTGTTAGCCAAACTGCAAATGTTCGGATGTGTTCATCTTGCAACCACTTCTCATTTTTTCGTGGATGGAAAAGTTGTAACCAATCCTCATGCTCTCTAAAAATCAGTTAAAAAGACAAAATTTTCAGGTTCCTAAACTACCAAAACCTGATAAATATAAAGCTAAAATAACACAAGTTAAATAGCATCACCTTATATAAGGCTGAACTTCCTCAGTGTTATGCAAAACATACAAGTGTGCTTGATCTAATGAACTTCGATCAACTTCCACCATTTGTCCACCACTCATGGGCTTGTCAATTTCTAAATTCTGTACATGTCCAGGTGGAACCCTAATTGTGGGCATGTTTTCCAAGTATTCTGCACAAAATTCTAATGCTTCCTCGGCAATATAACTCTCCGCTATGCAACCCTCAGGACAGTTACGGTTTCGAACATAGCCTTTTAGAGTTTTCATATATCGCTCAAAAAGATCCATCCACCGAAAATATACGGGACCACATTGTCTAACTTCACCCACTAAGTGAATAGTAAGATGAACCATTATGTCAAAAAAAGAAGGGGGAAAACATTTTTCAAGCAAGCACAAAGTCTCTACGATATTTTTCTCCAATTCATCTAGCATTGTCACGTCAATCACAGTCGCACACAACGAATTAAAGAAGAAACAAAACCTAATGATAGCTTCTTTGACATGTTTGGGCAGCACACACCTTACGGCAATTGGCAAAAGTTGTTGCATAAGAACATGACAGTCATGGGACTTAAGACCCTAGATTTTAAAGTCCTTTTTTGACACAAGATTCCTAATATTTGAAGAGTATCCAGTAGGAACCTTGATACTTTTCAAAGCTGCACAGAATCTTGCTTTTCCTCCTTTTTTAAGGTGTGGCAAGCAGGAGGAAGCCATGTACGATTGTTGTTTCCTTTAACTTGTGGTGCTAAGGTGGGCTTAATTTTCATTTCCAAGAGATCCATCCTCGACTTCAGTCCATCTTTGGACTTTCCAGGAATATGCAGCAGTGTACCGTAGATGTTCTCACACATATTCTTTTCAATGTGCATAACATCTAATTGATGTCGCACAAGCAAGTGCTTCCAATACTCTAAATTATAAAATATAGATTTCTTCTTCCACCACACGAGATCATCATTGTTCGCACTTTTACGCTTTTTACTATTGCTTTTCCCCCATCTATTATCAATAGAGTCGACCAACTGGAAAATTTCCTCCCCGTTTAACAGTTTTGGAGGGTTTTCATCACACACACTATTGTCAAAGGCTTTTTCTTGGAACCGAAATTTATGACCATGAGGAAGCCAAAGCTGATGCCCAATGTATACATTTTTTCCACTGTGTTTAAGTCTACATTTTGGTGTTTCTACACCATAATATGGGCATGCATAATATCCTTTAATAGTACATCCTGTTAAATTTTCGTATGCCATGAAGTCATTTATTGTCCATAGTAATACAGCTCGCAAATTAAAGTACTCATTTTTGTAGGCATCATATGCCTCCACCCCAACATCCTATAAAGTTTGCAAATCCTCAATAAGAGGTTGCAAATACACATCAATGTCTAAACCCGGTTGTTGAGGACCAGAAATCAAGATGGACAACATCATGAATTTTCGTTTCATGCACAACCATGGTGGAAGATTATAAGTAATAAGAATTATTGGCCAGCAGCTATATGTACTACTAAGAGAGCTATGTGGATTGATTCCATCAATTGATAGAGCTAGGCGAATGTTTATAGGATCGAATGCAAAGATCGGCCATTTCTCATATACTAACTTCCAAGATGGTGAGTCAGCCGGATGTCGGAGTTTACCATCAACCATTCTCTCATTTGCATGCCAAGTCAAGTCCCTAGCAATTTCGGATGACTGAAACATGCGCTTAAACCTAGGTATAGGAGGAAAATACCATAAATTTTTTCCAGGAACCCCTTTCCTATATTGGTCTATAGTACCATCCTTTTTCTTCCATCTACATAACCCACAAGTAGGACATTCAAAAAGACCTTCATACTCTTTTCTATAGAGTATGCAATCGTTTGGGCAAGCATGAATTTTAACATATTCTAAGCCCAAAGCTGACATTGTCTTTTTGGCCTCATATATAGAGGTTGGAATTTCATTATTTTCAGGAAAAACATCTGCTAAAACACTCAACAATGCAAAAACGCTACTGTCAAACCACTCAAATCTACCCTTCACATTGAACAATTTTACTAAAAAGGATAACTTAGTAAATTTTGTGCATCCTAGGTACAAGGGTTTCTCAGCTTGTTCTAGCAACTCTTTGAATGCCTTAGGGTCCCCACAACAACCCTTATAAGCATCATTAACCATTTCTAACTCATTACCATTGTCAAACTCTATATTTTGTTGCTGAAAATGGTTTTCTCTTTGAGGAGAATGACTCTTACGAATCTCTTCCCCATGCCAAAACCAATTGTCGTATTTCACATCAAAACCATGCATATATAAATGATCTTTTACATTTGTAGGTGTTTCAAATGATAAATTCTCACAATCAAGGCATGGACACCTAATGACGCTACTGCCTCCAGCATTTTTTATAGCAAAATTTATAAATTTCTGGACACCCTCTTCATATTATGTCGACAGTCGATTACATTGAATCCAAGATTTATCCATTTCTAGCTTAATAATTAATGTTCTTGACATATACATAAAACAAAGAAAGAATGTACATACTTACAATATTTGTCTAATGTTACAGCACCATGTGAAATAAACAAAGTTAAACCTACATGAGGCCTTTCAAATTAAACACAATTTGGCCCATATAGTTTTCTCTTTTATATTAAAGGAACAACCTACTTTACGGAAAAGCATGGTCATGCTCCATAAAAAAATTTCAAAATCACAAATATAGCAACCAAGAAAGCTGATAAACTGAATTTCATACTTTTCAAAAGTTCACTCTCCTACTATACTATAAATATAATAAATAAGACAGACCCCACAACAAACACATTACATAGTATTATAATTATAAATTTAAAGATATGTAAATTTTAAGCAAGTGTATAACAACTTCAATCTACGTCAAATAATAGAGGATAAGAAATGGAACTTACCAAATTAAACACAACAATCTGCTGTTATATCCAATTCCAGGTACAAATCAGGTACAAATCTAGTAACAATATTGATTACTGAAATATATTTTGAATGATCAGTTGATAGAATTCCAAAACTTGGATTCAAGAGGGCTAAAAAGGTACCAACAAATTACATTAATCATATGAGTAAGCCTAAGAAGAAATAATAAACTACAACTTCAAATAATATACATTAGTAGAATAAAAATGAAAGCAAACACAAAGAAAAGTTTCAAGTACCTTAATACAATGCCTTCAACAAATCAAGAACATCGAACTGTCACGTTTATGCAGCAATCACAACTATTTATATTTGACAGGCAAATGTTACGACTCAAGACAACAACAATAACAACAATACCACCAGATGCAAAATAGCTACAACACCACATGCATAGGTAGATGACAATGGGAGGTGAGAATCCCTCAATTTTACATAACAGAATCAGTTACTAAGAATCCCTCCTTAGGCTTTGTTATAGACATTTCAGGCCAAATTACCATCTTCATACACTAACACTCATTTAACTTAACGAAGGTTCAATATCAGAAATAGCTAGAAAAAAAAACTTCACACACAAACACATGAATATAAATCAGAATTACCTAGAATAAAAAAAAATAACAACATTATGCAATGCACGATTACAACTCAAAACAGAACTCAAAATTAACAACATTATATCTTCCTGGGAAATTATTTAGTAAATTGATTACTGAAATATATGCAATATATGCAATACAAGCAAATACATTTCAATTTTTTACAAATTATTTACTACTTTACATAAAAGTTGAATAAATAGTCAAAACTAAATACATGCAAATGCAGCAATGACTCACCAGTGGGTGTGAAGCTTCAATTCACCATCAAGCCTAGGGTTTCAACTTCGGCAACAACGATTTGGGTCTTCTTTCACGGTAAGCGATTGGGTTTCTTTCAGTCAATAAAAGTACCCTGGATGTTGTTCTCATTCCAATTTAGGTTTCGATTAGCACTGACTTCGTCCCAGCAAAGAGAGACGGTTCAGTGAATACCACAGCAAAGAGAGACGATTCAGTGAAACAACCACAACAATTTTGAAACTATGGGTGTTTGGGCGTCATTAGTTTACTATGGCCAGCCTTTGAGGGTTTGCTGCAAGTGTACTAATCAATTTTGAGATTCCACAATAACGCTTGCAAATTTTCTAAACACTTAGAAAAAAATTTTCCCTCTTTTCTCACAAAAATGTTTCCCCCCTTTACAAAACGCAATGTTTTATTAATTGTTTTTTGTTATTTGCGTTTCTGTTTTCCTCAAACACTTGCGAAACATACAATTGAGACGGCATCGTTTCACTTCTATTTTAGTAATATAATATTTTTAAAAATTAAGTCAAACCCGCGCAATTAAAGTCAACATAAAAAAATCAGTCTTTCATTCTTAATAGCCAAATAATTTATCACTAGTCTATCATAGTTTCTTGATATATGATATTTATATCACCAATATATTATAATTTCTTGATAAACGATATTTCTATCACAGTTATGTCATAAGTGTATGACAGAAACTAAATCTATCACGATTCTATTGTTGTAGGCCTCCAGACCAAAAACTGTCACATAGAGGACTGTCATAGTAGGTACTTTTTCTTGTAAAGAGCAGTTTAAAAAAAATTATATTAACGTCCACTACTTCTAAGATCTTTCTATGTGTTACAATTAGGGATGGTAAAATTTGAATCTAGGTCTCGATGTAGATGTATCCAGATCCGAAACTACAGTGGTATTTTGAGATTCGAATCCGCATCTGAATCTACAAAAAAAAAATGTGAATATGAATGCGAGTAATATCCATGCAAATTGCGGGCAGATTTTCCGAATATTCGAATCCTCATGATGCTAAATTCAATAAATTTACCAAATAAATATAATGATAATTTAATAATCAACAATTCAATATCTAGATAAAATACAATAACTCTATAAATCCCCAAATAAAAATATCACAACATAAATGAAACAGCAAGAATAATATAAATTTGAGTCCAACACCACAAATCCACATAAGTTTGAACTTTTTCCATCTAATTTGTATATATTTAATTTAATTTTAATTTAATTAAAAATAATATGGATCCAAATGTCTGAATACGTACGAATTTTAATTTTTAGCATTCAGACCTATATTTTTTATTGTGCAAATTCTGATCTTCTGAATTTTCGTGGATCTAGGCCAGACCCAAATCTTTTTGCCATCCTTTAGATACAATGATTAATAAATATTGAGGGATGATGAACCATCACTTTCCCTTGTGTCTATGTTCTTCTTGATTGTAGGAGAAGATAATTTTTTTAAAAACATTGAAATTAATGGTTCCTGGACTAACAGATTAAGCCTGTGTATTCCATCTACTTTAGGAAATATTGTGTGAAATTCTAATGAAATTACAAAATACGATTAAATTTTTCTGGCATTGATTTTTGACTTCTTTGAAATCAAGTTGAAATTTAGGATAATTTAATAGCTATAGCTAGAATAAAGTTCCTTTGCTTCTACCATAATTTTATGAAATCAAACATTACATATTTGTTAGGTAAATGAAAATTATTTAACAATCACTTTTCAAATAATCTATTGTGGACGTTTAGTAAGTAAAAGTCAATAGTGTAATGTTCAATGTGCAATAACAAAAATGGGCTTGTTTACTTATTTGTTATTACTTAAATTATTTTTTATTTATGATATTTTTATGGTACATTTGTTTTCTTTATTACATATCTAAATTATTTTTTCATTAGCTATTTCATTTTGCAATAAATTCAAATAATAAATATGTTTCACAAAAAAAATTATACATACATGTACACAAATATTTATATATTATTATTAAATTGATAAATAAATATTTTTAACATTAAATATTTAATAAACTAAATGCAAAAAAAACTAAATAATTGAGCGAGTAAATTCACAAAAAGAATATTCAGATGAAAAGAAAAAGTTATATAATATATAAAATTATTGTAATCAAAGTAGGTTATAGAAATATAATACTATACGTGTGTGTGTACCAATAATATTATCCACTCATTAAAGTTGCAACATCTTATTTCTCAATCTCTCAACCTTCAAGAGTATTACTACCATGATCCTCTTCTTGAATGACAATCTCCATGTTTTTTTCTTCATCTGGAACAAAATTTGAGTCATTTTCAATTTCTTTAAAATGATGGTCATTCAAAATGATGGTCATGCAAAACAAACATTCTAATATAATCATCCAATGCCATAATTGTAATGACTATCTTCGCTTGCTTTTCAAATGGGCATTTCGGCATACCTCTTAGAATTCTCATCTTTATTTCTATAGTCCAAAAGTATGTTCAATGACACTTTTAAATGAAGAATGTGCATAGTTGAACACTTTCTCATTGACTAATTGATTCGCTATCTCGTTGAAAATCTGAAAGGCAATATCTCTCACCCTAATGTTATCCCAAGTGCCCTTTTACTTGAGATAATATTAGGGTGAGAGATTTGTTGGATGTTTAGAAGGAAAACTTCAAATAATAAGTTATGAAAAATCCCAAAAGAAACTCATTGATCAAATAAAAAAATACGAAAAATCCCAAAGGAAACTCATTGGTACAGCATTATAACAACAAATATGCCTGCCCGGACCGGATCCGGTCCAGACCCGACGTGCGCGGTCCGAGTAAAAGCCGAACTGCATGAATGGAAAAATGGATCCGGGCATTGATTTTCAACGCCCGGCTACTTCCGAACACGGGTCCGGTCACAGCACCAAAAACCCGAAACCCGAACCCATGCCCGGTTTTTTATTAAGTAAAAAAAAGAGAAAAATATAAAACCGAAAATAAAATTTGCTTTGCCCAATTACCCCCAAAACCAAACCCTAAATCACGATTGCAAGTGAACAACGCAGCACACACCCTGAAATCTCCAAATCGGCGGCACCTCTCTCCGTCTCTCCACCAGCAGCCACCAGCACCGATGCAGTGTTGACCGCGCCTCTCCCTCCACGAACCTCTTACCTTCCTCGGTCAACTCAATTTCTCCTCGCAAAGACGCAAAGCACAGCCGTCCCGTGACTCCCGTCACAGAGCTCTTCATAATAATGTGTATATTCCTTCCTCAAAAAGATTCAAAGATTTATTGCATTTCGTCTTGTTAAAGTTAAATCGTGGGTTGGAACCTTTAATGCTTTTCCCAACGTCTAGTTCCATCTTTGCAGCTTTTAATTTTTTGTTTCTTTTTTAGTGCCTGTTTGGTATGGCTTATTTAAGAGCCATAAGTGCTTATTTAATCGTATAAGCACTTTTTAAAATTTTTTATGGTGTTTGGTTATTTTTTTAGTAGAGTTTTTTTAGCTTAAATAAGCTAATTTACCTCTACTAGCAAAAGCCCAAAATTTGAGCTTTTGGGAGTAGAGGTTATAGAGCTTTTATAAAAATATATAATATAAAAAATATCACACAGTTTAATGGTTCAAAAGTACTTTTTTTATTGACAACCAAACACCCAATGACTTTTTGTCCAAAAACTCTATTGGTATAAGCTCTAGTGCTATAAGTTCTACTGTTATAAGCTCTATTTAATAAGTTGTACCAAACGGAGCCTTAATATGAGACATTTACATGTCAAGGCAGTGAATGATAAGTGGAGTTGTTAGATTGAGAGAATCAATCTCTTTATTTTATATATATATGCTTAATTATTTTGTTGGATGCTATGGTTGTGTGATTATTTATAATTAATGGGAGCTGAATTTAGATTTTAGGTTGCTTTAAACAATTGTTTTGAAGCATGGCTACATTTTTATTTCTAGACTTCCAATGCTTACTGTGAGTTTCTCTAGTGCTAAGTGCTAATTCGGGGATAAGTTATGAATTTCCAGACCCGATTGCGCAAGCTTTCAACCTTGTTAAGTTTTATATTATCCCCATTCCACTGCCCAGTTTACTTATTTAGTCTTTTTTTTCAATTTTTTTTGTTTAGCCAACTTTGAAAATGCAGGTAGTGAAAACCTATAAAAAAAACCGTGCCCGGATAGTGCCGGGCATATACCCGGCCCATATAAAAAAAATCCGGACACGATCCAGATCCGGGCAGCTATGTGTGACATGCGGGTCGGTCCCGGACAGCTCCAAACCCGGGCCCGACCCGGACTTTTGCCATCCCTACTCAACCGTATCAAACATTTGCACTTATTTGCTCAAGGGAAACACCCAACATAAACCCACGCTGCTCCTAAATTCTTAGAAAAGCGTGTATTGTGCACTCTTAAATACAAACCTCTCCCAACTTTTTTTTTAATATTGTTATACAGAACTGTAGGTATTACAATTAATATTTACAAACAGATTCTATAATTGGGACCTTCTTCGTGGCATGTACTCCTCTGAAGGCTGCCCAAATTCTTCAAACCTCTCCCAGCTTGTAGCGACAGCGCAGGAGCTTAATCTTTATGTTCTCCGAACATAGCATGCTCCTTGTAACGCATCTCATTTCAACTCGGAACATTGTCCCAGCAAGTCGGAAATTTCATCCAGAATGCAACGCGTTTTACCTTGAAACTACAATGGGGTGGTCCTGCTGGGCTCATACCCATTTGCCTCACAAGAGCATCCTTCTCCAGAGAAGGTTGAGTACTTCTAACTTGGACTTCTACTAAATTGTGTTGAGTACTCAGTTGGTGTACCTCCACGAGCATTTTTGGTAGTTGAGTTTAACTCAGATAAAAGATTGGGATCATCCTTATTGGTGCGTACATGCACAAGATTTGCAACACCAGTACTCAGCCCACTCTCAGCTTCTCTACATATAGTCCAATAATATCAGGTATTTTATTACTACCGGCCGGTTCATAATCGAAGAAACTTGGATTGAGTCAAGAAGCTCTTCTAATTGATTAAGCGGATTAATAGATGGTGAACTACTGAGAACAGTCGTTTCGCCCAAAATCAAGCTAGTCTGATGGTGGTTAAACAATTGTCTTCCTGCCAGAGTTTTTTCTGATGCTTTTGCTTGCCTTTCCAGCCTTATGGCCAGATGTAGATACGCTCTTCTAACTTTTTGATGAACCGCCAAACAAAGGTGCTGCAAAGCTTCTGCTTCGCTGGAGGAATTTCAGCATCTGGCTTCCTTGAATCACAAGTGGCGTCGCAGGCCTTTGAGTTTACGCAGGCTGCTGCATCTACATTTCTGACCCTATTCACTGTTTTTCTCATAAGTTGAAGTTGAGGTAGATGTTTCAGTAATTCAGCTGAGCACTCAGTTGGATACCTAACTTCTATTGGACCCCATTAAGTGGTAGCCAGAGTTCTGATGGATCTGCACTGGACACAGATGGCACAGAAACTACCTTCCGGGTCTCCCTAGGGTAGGATGGCTCGGGTACTGGAACAAATTCAGTAGCTGACAAAAGACAAACTGGTGGCATGGATGGCACAGAAGGCTTCGGAAGCTGGTATGCCTCAGACCTAAGATCGTGCATTGAAGCTTCATGCTGATCTTAGTTCCTAAAAATGCTAATACTGAGCATCCCAGAATGTTTACTCTCTGGAATGCAGGGTTGAAGCCCTTTCTCCGGTGCCTGTTGAACATAACAGTTGAGGAATGAAAATTTTTCATCAGTCTGCAAAAAGAAATAACAATATTATCATCCTGATAAAATAATGCCAAGGACTGCAAAGCCAGGTAAATCAAGCCCAAAAGGAAACCAGGAGTCTGGGAAAATCATAACTCAAATTAAGCAAGTCATTTGTTCTCTCTAATAATACATCCGAAATATCGGAAATCAACCAATGGTAGAAGATTCGCTTAGAAACGAATTCCTACACCAATTAGAGACGCAATAACACAAGCTGAATGAATAAAGTCAGAAAGTCAGAAAGTCAGAAATTTCTTTTTCTTCAGTACATTAGCAGCTCGGTTGCAATAATATAGAGGAGAATCCAAAATTTAATGAAGTGAAAACAAGACACAATAAGCCTAAATAATAGCCTAGTCAATGAAAGCATAATTACAATTAGAACTAAGGTACATAAGCATGTTGCAGAGAACTCTTGTAGCAACACCTAGCCATACTACAGCAATTTTGACTGACTATGTGACTCAGACACTTCGGATCAAAGCCATAAAAGATGCCAACATATCTCTAAACATCATATATGTAATCAATACTTCCAGGATAACTTCAACTTTGGGGAAAATCTAATTATTGTTTTTGTTATTTATGCAATATGGTGCACATTATCAAGAACAGACATTCAGAGTACCCATATATTAAGTATAACATCATGACTGAAGATGGTCGGCCCAAATTCGTCCAATTATCATCAATAAAATATGACGACGATGATGAAGAAGATGTTAATGAAGATAATTTTATGGTTTAATGTTATGCGTCTAGAACTGCAGACCAATTCAAACTATTAATGATCATCATCATAGGATTAAGAAGATAACAATGATGATCACAGTCATAATCACTACAGCAATAAGAGGGGAGAATGCATCTGTCAAGCCCAGCAAATACAAAGGCTATTTGGAATGCATATATGCGTTCAAGATAAGCAGAGGGTTACGTCAAATTCATGATCATTGGGCAAGGAAGAACTATTCTTCTCATCGCCCCATCCCCATTTACAAAAATCTGTTGCTGAGGTAATAAAAAGAAGTTAATTGAAGAACATTTTAGAGTTCTTCAACTGTTTCCTACACATTTTAGGACAGAAACTCAGAGAAAAATGCAAATGCCTCCTAAATGATTTGATAATTTCCTTGTTTGGGGATAAGGACAAAAATGATTCTTGGAAATAGAAAATTAATTTTCTATGAGAGCAAAGGAACATGGTTAGGTGCACTGAATAGTCTTGCCAAGAGAAAATGAAAGTGCAGTGACCAAGTTGTTCAACCTTGGAACATATTTTGGTCAGGCTTAAATCTAAAGCAAAATTCCTAGATACTGGCAAGAATATTATCCATAACTAAGCACACCATATACATTCCACAGAATGAAGAGTTTCTAATGTCGCAATTGCAGCTATCTTCAAAGATGATGGAGATGGGTTTCTGGTGCTTCCAGCCTCAACCAGTAATTTCATGTTGCCCCACAGAAGATCCTGTTGTAGCACCATGCTTTCTTTTCCTATGACAAAATTGCATGGATGCCAAAGCAGTAGATCTAAGGTTGGACTATAAATTATGCAGCCATTCTCATAAGGAACTGGTTTCAAATCAGCACATACAATGTCCAAAATTTCCTGTGCAAGGTGTAGGGCCATCCCTGACAAAAATATAATTGGTTAGTTTACTGCCAGCTCTAATTTGCACGAGAAATATATCAATAGCTATAAGGAATATCATTGAAAGAAAGTTCAAAGTTCTATGCTCAAGCAAAAAAGAAACCTCAAAACAACGCCATAGAACGCATGAGAAAATAGACAATTGGTAATCAAGAAATGAAATATATATTCCAGTGGGAGCACATGCAACAAGTGAATTTAAAAGTATAAAGCCACAACATTTTGAAGGGACAAATTAGAATTAGGTTTAGGCAAAATTGATCAAGGACAATGCTTTCAGACAGTCCCATTATAATAAAAGAATCCAGATCAATTTATGCAACAAGGACAGGCTTCTTCATGGAAACAAAGCAGATTGGTGAGAAACAAATAACTAAGGAAACATGCTTTAAGTATTTCTGAGAAACATTAGATTCTATGTACATTTTAAGTATTTCAAAAACGACAAGAAAGAAAAGTTTGGAAACAATAAATATTCTCAAAATAAATGAATAAGATCTTCTCATTTACCTGAAAACATTGGCTGTCCCCCGAACAGGATACAAACTCATAGGCATTGTAGAACAACGAAATACCAGCATTGAGAGAAAAGCATGACTCCCAAGGGAGTTGGAGGGTGTCAGTACCTCTACTTTTTGCAAGAAACACACTCTAAAGTTTTTCTCTTCCCTCCATAAGAAACTGTAAGAGTGAATGTTGATTAAAAGAAAAGAAAAGTACTTCTGTGGACAAAATCACTCCAAAGCATTCCTAGAAACGTGTTTCGAAAGTTTTAAAAAAGAAACAAATTTTCTGCTCCTAACAGAATTTAAGATAGTCCTACACTGTAACAAAACAGACCCAGACTAAATGCTAACCCAATACTCCTTCCCATTTAAGATGGATAAAGATAGGATTTACATCTTGGAATTCATTTTGAGGCTGAGGCCGAAAATGAGGAGAAAAGATGAATCAAAACGCAAACAAAATTTTAAATGGTATAGACAAATTATGAAAACTTGCGAAAAAATCATGAAATATGAAATAAACCTCTACAAATATACCGCAGTTACTGTTTTCAAAAGGAAAAATAACTGGCTGATGCTATTAGATCCTCCATCATTTAGTGTATAAAAACCAGCAATTTCTATTGCATTTGAAGATTTGACTACAAAGGTACATAAAACATTAGCACACGAGTCATGGAACAGTAAATATTATCATGAAGAATTTTGAAATATTTAGACCAATAATATGTGCATGTGAAAAATAAACAAAATAATTTATTAACTAATCAATATAAAGGAAATTCAATCTAATAGTTTTTTTATAGTACAATCACATAAGCGCAACCTGATAATAAAAGCATTCTCTTGTGATGATTATGCATCATAAAGGAAATATGAGCGCTAGTGTCGTAAAAGTAATGGAAGTTGAGTAAAGAAAACAGGATCTTGGCTTATCAATGACCAAATTACGCACAAGCATCAGAAATTCAAGCACCAAAATTGTGATAAAACCCGAAAGAAATCAAATTTGATGATTATAAAGTATAAAGAGAAATGTCAAAATGCAATGACCAGAGATATTATGTCAATATATTGCCCAATTAGCAATCAGTAAGATGGTGTCAATAAACCAATTTGCAACTATGATCTTCTTCTAAACCTTGGAACTAATCATTCAGATTTCTGTTTATTAATAACAAGATTTCCCACATCATTAATCACCAGCTTTGTTTATCTTCTTTTGCTTTTGAAAGCAGCGTTAGGCTAACAAGGTTCCGAACATCAAACCCGAGCAGAAGATAGGATAAAATTCAGCAAAGGTTCATATCCTAGTCATTCAAAAGACGAAGAAACATGTTGCCTCCGTTATATTTCGACGGCATGCTCTTGATAAAAGTTTTGACATTAAATAAAAAATGCGGGCCATCCAATCTAATGTTTCTAGGAAAGTTGTCTGGTCAAGTCGTTAGGCATTTCTGCTCATAGAGCCACGGTTGAAACAAAACTAAAGCAGTGTCAACAATGCCCAAAGGGAATAATGTAGAACATACGTCAAGGAAACCATTGTTAACCGAGCATTCAATTTTGATGATCTCCATGTGCTTCTACAATGATAAGATACTCCAACAAATTTTAGCTTCTGCCAACAGTTGTCTTGTAATTAGCCAATGAGGCTACTCTTCTTTGGTAGCATTCTTCATTCAAAGTTTTGACTTTTTAGTACATAACAAAAATCTATTAAGATGTTTAAATCTAATTACGGACAAACCATGAATCATTTCTTTGTATGCAAGAGCTAAGTACTAAAGTATTCTTCTTGTCAGCAACAATAGCTCAATATCTGAAAAGATATGTGTAAACATACACTATCAAGATACTGATGAACTGAAGCTGGAAAAGAATTTATAAGGTGCAAAATAAATGAATTGAAACAGTTTTTAATAGGTGAAATTGTGAGGCAGTTAACCAGGCCGCAAAAGAGATAGATAGAGCAGTAATTATGACAAACAGATCTTCGACCCATTTTGGACAATAAACCCTTCAAATATCTTGGGGGAATAAAAAAAAAAATCTCTAAAGCAAGTTAAAATAACACACAGTCAAGTGTACAGAGTTGACCCTAACAGTGCATCACAAATGTGTTACTTTCTCTGTTTGCATGAGTATGAGAAAAAGCAAGCATGGCAATTGTTCATACAGTTGCATATTCATCAACCTGACAATATGATGCTCAATGTATTTTCATAGGACAGAGCATTGAAAGCAAGTCCATAAAAGTCTCAAGTAAATGAATCTGTTTGTTAGAATTATATGCTTTCCAACAGTGAGTCATAAATCCATTTGAAGCAGGACTGAGCGTCAATTATTATCTACTGAGTAACAAACTATAACTATACATGATGTTGTGAGAGCATTTCCCCCCACACTAGCAGACCTGTCGTGCTTGTCTACCAACAAATCTTCTCCAGATACTATTTCAAGATTCTAATCATCTAAGCCACCATCTGGTGCAGCAACTACAGTTTCTGTTTCAGGGAGTTTATGATCATCTGTATCCATAAGCTCCAGATTTTTTTATTTTTTTAAGAGTCCATACAATTCTTCAGATTATCCATTGTTATAGCATACAATATATAAGGATAAACCAATGTTTGCAGAGTCTTTGTTTAAGTCAACAGGTAATCAGGAAAAGAAAATTAAATCCCAGTGGGAGCGCATGCAACTAGCAACATTGATATAAAAAGCCACAATGCTTTTAGGTGTCAAATTAGAAATAGGAGAGTGCTTTCAGAGAGTCTCTGAATAAAATAGCCTAGATCAATTTATGCAATAAGGACAGTCTTCCACACAGAAACTATGAGAATTGATGAAAAACAAATAACTGAGGAAACATGATATAGCTTACCTGTGCATACCCTTCACAATTATAGCCAGTAACTTTAAACCGTGCACACGTAAAACAGGAAGTTCTAAACAAACACTGTTGTAGCATTGCAGTCATAAAGAACGTCATGGCATGAGGTACAGAACCATCAACCTTCAACCTCTGTTTAACAAGGGCTAATAATGGTTGAGAAGGAAAGTTACCTGTTAGTTAGACCACATAGTATTTCTGAGAGGTATTAGATTATATTTGCAATAAGTATTTCAAAACAGAAAAGAAAGAAAAGCTTGTGAACTGTGTATGTTGTGAAAATTAAATTAATAAGATCTTCTCATTTAAAAGAAAACATCAGTCATTACCCAAACAGGGTATATACTTGTAAGCATTGTAGAACAGCAAAAATATCAGCATGGAAATATAATTCCTGATTAAAGAAATTTATTAATGTATGAGTTCTAAAGAGACTTATGGAATATTAGCTGTATGGTATCAAAGTAAAAGACTTTAGAGGCTACTAGAGATTGTATTACAATGGAATGTCCATATGAGCACGACACAGACAGCCCTATATCAAGAAAAGTAACTGGGTGGTAAATAATTTCAAACTTGCAAACTTCAAATAACAAGACATGTGAGCAATACTCCAAACTGGCAAGTGATAAAAAATCATAGCTCTAGGGAACCAATGAAGCAGTAAATTATAAAATATATTCATTAGAAAATAAAATTTTAATTAGAATTAATTAAATATTTTTATTTACTTTTTCGTTGAGCTGAAGTTATTATAATGATTAATGCATAAAATATCAATCCGCAAGACCCTAAGCTCAGATTATTACAATTCTCTTTCCTGAGCCTTCTATTGGAACATATCATCTCTTCCATTTTTAAAAAGCGAAGAGCTTTTACTCCAAAAAATAAATAAATAAATAAAAAGCATCCGAAATATCACTACTAATTGAAGGAGATAAAAGATTACCTAAATGAGGAAATTATCGGCGGCAATTTTCAACAATGGTTTTGCACAATTCAATTTCAACCCCTTAGAACTTTAGATGAACCGGAAACTTGATCTGACGGTTGACAAGATCGGTTGCTGGCGAAATTGAACGGCCACGATTGCAAGTGACAGAAAGACGAGAACCATCGACGCGAAACTGAATTCCGTCGATAAAACGACAGCGTTTCGACGATTGAGGTGTGAAAATTGGGGTTTGAAACTTTCCCGCCATCGGACTAGTAATTTATCATGTGGGGGGTAAATTTCCAAGGCTTGCTGTTGTATTTTTTTTTTTAAAAGAAAAGATAAAATTCTGTATTTAACTGGATACGTTTCAATCATCTTATTTGTTAGAAATTAATTTCAAGAAAAATTATTATTGCACCATATTTATTTTTTCTTATGTTTATTTAAGTACTATAAAATTATAACATATTCTCTATAGCACCTTTCTTTTTAAATTTGTATCAATTAACCATTTTTACACTAATACACTTAAATAATTTAAATGAAATGATAATTTTAACCCCTAAATAAATTAACATATTATTTTATTTTATAAAAATTTTGAAAAAAAAAACTAAAATTATAAAAATACCCCTAAATTTAATAAAAATAAATCCCAAAAATATGATTTTTTTAATAAAAATATAATTATAAAAATAATTACCTATTTTTTGGATATAATAAAAATTTCCTAAATTATTAAAATTTTGGGATTTATTTTTTTAATATATAAATTCAGTTATTTTAATAAAATTTTGCAAAATTATATTTTTAAATAAATAAATTTAGTTACTTTTATTAAAAATTTTAAAATTATAATTTTTTAATAAAAATAATTATTAAAATTTTGTAAAATCTAAATTTAATAAAAATCAGTGGAGCACCTCTATTTGGGATTTATTTTTATTAAAATTAGGGGTATATTTATAATTATAATTTTTTTATTTTTCAAAATTTTTATAAGATAAAAATAGTCTTTTAATTTATTTAAAGTTAAAATTATCATTTCATTTAAATTATTTATCGATGTTAGTGTAAAAGTGGTTAATTGATACAAATTTAAAAAGAAAAGTAGTGCAAAAAACATGTTAAAATTTTGTAGTAGTTGGATAAACATAAGGCAAAACAGAGATTGTGCAATGATAATTTTTTTAATTTAAATATGTAACCAATGAATTAACTTATACTATAATATAAAATTAAATAATTTATTATTAATCTATTTTCTAAGTTAAATTAATTCATATTTTAATTATTTTTATTTATAAATGATATTCACATTTGAACACCAAAAAAAGTACATTAATCCAAATAAAAAAATGTAATTTTTTCTTCATAAATTTAATAAATTCAATATAAAATCAAACACCAATTAATTTTTACATTCCTCCCGTCCCATTACCTCTCTACTCGGCTCCATTTTAATTTTTTTTCCCTCTTCCCTCCTCCCCTTTCTTAAAACGGAACACCATCTACGATGATCTAGAATTTTCTACTTCAATTCCTTAGATTTTTTTGCTTCCAAACACTTAGCTACACATTTTACACCATGGCCGACGCATCTGTTATGGCGAAGGCCGACGCCTACCTAATAGGCCTGAAGACTGAGCTGGAGACCTTCAAAACGACTACCAATGCTGAGGCTATCACCTTCAAAGAATCATGTTCCTCACTTGACCAAAACTTGAGTTTATTACAAGAAGAGTTTTTGAAAATGTAGTTGAAATTCGTAAGTTATTTATAAAAGTTAAAAGCGTTAGGGTTTGATTGTGTATAGCTACAATTCGTTGTTCATTATTCATTGTTGAATAACTTTATGAGTATGATTCATTTCATTGTGTGTGTAGTTTGATCAGGACGGTCACGTTCAACGATTAACAGCAGAGTTATCGGAGCTTCAGAAATCATGGAAGCAGTTGATGGAGTTGGTTGAGAAGGATTTTCAAACAACTGAGTTTAATGCTGATAAGGCGGAGCTCGTAAGATTTGAATCTAATTATATTTTTCTATGTAAATCTCTATCAATTTTCATCCTCTGTTTGTGTTGACATCCTATGCATGAACACACATCTTGTTCTGAAGTAACCGTAGAAGCATAAGTCTAATCGTAGTAATAATCTGAATTTATATTTCTTCGCTAATTCCTTATTATCAAATATTTAAAGGATAACATCCTAAAAGGATGAGATCTTAGTGATCTTAATTCATATCTCTGCTCTGCGTTGTGTATATCCATCTTGGCATTTTCTTATACATATTCTTCTCAATTATATAGTTATGTTATTCTTTTCCTTTTTTGTAAAATTTTTAGGCAATTAAGCTTATTAAATTTTGTAAAAAAAAGTTCTGAGGAATGGTACTGCAAGGCAGGAGAGCTTCAGGGTGTCTTAAAATCTCTGAAAGTGAGATTTTACTCTCTTTTTTTGACATTTTAACCAATGAATTTGTTTTGTTTTGTTCCTGTTTTTCTAATTTTTTATTGTTGTCGTTATTATTATCATCATTCTTTTTTTTTTTTGCTGTGTTTGTGCAGGTTGACACGACGGAGTCTAAAGACGAGATACTTTGTGGTGGGAATAAGGAACAGGCTTGTGAGAGGGAATAATAACTAAATAGTTCATGTTGATACTTTGTGGTGGGAATAAGGAACAGGCTTGTGAGAGGGAATAATAACTAAATAGTTATTTAACATGATGTCTAATGTGAGAAATTGTATATAGGATTTTATTGAGAATGCTGATAAAGATAAAGCAATGGCTGTTGAGGAGTTGGGTGTGGAAAATATTTTAGACCGACTTGTATGTTTGATGGAGTCGAGTGCGAAAAATATTTCAGACTACTTTGTACGTCTGATTTTGTACCTTATTGCTTTTGCATGGTTTAAGTTTCAAAGCCAAATAGGCAAATTTTGACAAGTGTGCTTGAAAGCAGGGTAAGTTTGAGATGATTCTGAAGGAACGCACACAAACTAGTAATACTACCTCTAAAGTTAATGCAACATTAGAGAAAATTGAAAAGCATGACATCATGTTCGAATCACTTCGGAGCTCAGTAAGTGATAATTTCAAACTTTACTATGTTGTTTCTTTAAATAATTACTTTAATTTGTCTGCTGTATAGGTGGCTAAGTTTACAGAGGCCAACAGAAGGATAGATGATACGCTTGAGATGATTCTAAAGGAACATACACAAAAGTTTGAGATGATCCTGAAGGAACACTCGCCAACTAACAGTACTAACTCTAAAGTTGATGCAATACTAGAGAAAATTGAAAAGCATGCTTTCATGTTTGAATCACTTCAGAGCTCAATAAGTGATAATTTCAAACTTTACTGTGTTACGTCTTTAAATTTTTACTTTTATCTGTCTGCTATATAGGTGGCTAAGTTTACAGTGGCCAATGGAAGGATAAATGATAAGTTCGAGATGATTCTAAAGGAACACATACAAAAGTTTGAGATGATTCTGAAGGAACACCAACTAATAGCACTACCTCTAAAGTTGATACAATATTTGAGACAATTGAAAAGCAGAACCTCATGATCGAATCACTTTAGAGCTCAGTAAGTAATAATTTCAAACTTTACTGTGTTACGTCTTTTAATAATTACTTTTATCTATCTGTCTGTATAGGTGGCTAGGTTTACAGAAGCCAATGGTATGATAGATGATGAGAGAATCATATTGACCGATGACGAGAGAATTAGAGTTGAAGTGTATGAAAGGAATCGGTCCACACGATATATGTTGGATAAGAGGGGTATCAGAGATTTATACAGCTTTATGAAGCTGCTTAAGGATCAATGGAGCACTCATATAGGAAGGATTATCTCCCACTTTGATCCGTGGCCTGGATATAGAGTCTCTTACTTCAAGAACTGTCCAGGAGATCATGAGGCTTTAAATCCATATGCTGGTGATTTCTGCGGGTTCTTATCGAAAGTCAATGAAATTCTCATCTGGAGGCAAGTTGATCCTGATCAGGAGGAAAGGGCTGATCTGGAGCAAGGGGAAGCTGCAAGAGGGGCTGATCCAGTGTTTAGCATTGAATTTGTACCCGACGGTGTTTTGAGTCCTTGAGTTCCCACCGAGATTCTATACATTTTAGAATGATTTTTTAAGGGTTTGGGATTTTGAGAAAAATGCTATATACATAGATGCTTGAGTGCCCACTAAGATTCTATACATTTTAGGCTTTTTTTTTTTGGATTTGGGATTTTAAGCAAAATGCTATTACATGGATGCTTATGTTTGTACCTCATATCAAAATTATTTTACTGATGCATTCAGTTCTATGTTACTTTTAGGTTGTAAGTATATGAAATATATTCTGACAATATTTGATTAGAAAAACACCACGAAATTCAACAATTTAAAGGAGACTTCCTCTGATTTATGTCTCAAGATAAACATTTTATTGTCGTAGATACAGATAAATATTTAATCATTTTTTAGTTTTTAGTGATAGGTAGTTCTTTATTTGAAAAAAAAATGTAAAAGAGACTTCCTTTGATTCATGAGTCTCAGGATAAATATTTTATTGTCATAGAGATATAGACAAATATGTAATCCTTTTTAAGCTTTAGTATTATGTAATTCTTTGTTTGAAAAAATCAATATGTAACTCATTTGATAATTAATCATTGTCAACACGGCTAGCTTCTTTTATTTGGTAAAGCAAGAATTGTCCCTCATTTTGATCGAGTGAGATTAATATTATTTGCAAAATATTCTTCCAATTATAACTTGGTAAAGCAAGCAATGTCTCAATTTGTGAAGGTGAGTTCTTGTAACTCAATACTGGATCTGTTTAGAAAGTTAGATCACTTTGTTCTTATCAATGCGTTCATTCACACAAAAATTGCATTTATGTGGCCTCTCTTTGGGCTTCTGGTTCAAAGTATCTCAAAGTCTTTCCTTCATCCATCTTGATAAGTAACTAATGATTAATTATAACTTTATTAGTACAACAGGGAGATTCAATTGTGTGACCATTGGGTTGGGTCAAAGTCAAACACTCAAATCTATATATATATATATATATATAGTTAGGACTTTAGAAGGTGATGTGGCATCACCATTTTACTTCTTTGTATATTCTCTATTATCTAATAAATAGATATTTTTATTTTTAGATTTGGTTTTTCATCTTCTCATAATTAATTTGATTGTACTTAACTCATTTAATAAATAGTAACTTTATTAATATATATCATTCTTCATCTTTTTATATTTTCTATTATCTAAAATATCTAAAATATTGGTGGATATTCTTTGTACTTTTTTCTCTTTCTATTTAAATTCAACAATATGTAATCATTAATAATAATTAAGTATAAGTCTTTTGAAACATTTATTTATTTTATTATGCTAGCAATTAAACTTTAGTGACATAAAATACATGAATTAATTAACATAGGAAGAGAAGTTCTTTCATCTATATATGTGTGTGTGTGTGTGTGTGTGTGTGTGTGTATAGTTGAGACTAAAGGAGGTGGTGTGGCATCACTATTTCGCATCTTTTTATATTATCTATTATCTAATAAATTGGTTGATATTAAAAAAATCATTACATTACAAAATATTAAAAATAAAAATAATTATTAGATTATAAAAGATTATATGTCTCTTCCTCTTTCTATTTAAATTCAATAATATGTAACCATTAATAATAATTAATTATAAGTCTTCAAACATTAATTTATTTTATTATGCCAACAATTAAACTTTAGTGGCTTAAATATATCAATTAATTAATATAGGAAGGAATTTTCCTTCATCTTCCCTCAATAATGCCATTAGGGTCTAATTTTAATGTTATAATCTCATATTTAATTATGCAACCTTTTGTTTAGTGCCTTTTGACTTCTTCAAACTCTATAAATATTAAGTAGTTAAGATTTGTGGCATTATTATTTCTCATCTTTTTATATTCTCTATAATCTAATATATTAGTTGAGATTAAAAAATAATTACATTACAAAATATTAAAAATAGAAAATAATTAGTAGATTATAAAAGATTACATGTCTCTTCTTCTTTCTATTTAAATTCAACAATATGTAACCATTAATAATAAATTAATTATAGTTTTGAAACATTCATTTATTTTATTAAGCCAACAACTAAACTTTAGTGGTTTAAAATACATCAACTAATTAATATAGGAAGGAAGGTTCTTTCATCTTCCCTCACCAATACCACTAGGACCTAATTTTAATGTCATAATTTCATATTTAATTATGCAACCTTTTATTTAGTGTCTTTTAGCTTCTTCAAACTATATAAATATTAAGTATTTAAGATTTGTTATGTTTGGATTTTTTTTAATTATTTAACCAACATCCTCTTCAGAAATGTTCTTGTGTTTTTATTTTTTGACTTATTTAAATTTTGTTTATTCTGTACTTCATAGAGTATTCTTTTCTTTATGAGTTAAATAATGAAAAAGATAATTGGATGATAAGGGTTAGGCTTTGTAAAATGTGGGAGTCTGTTAATACCAAGAAGAATGGAGAGTTGATTAGTGTGAACATAATTTTTATTGATGAAAAGGTTGTGTACACTTAATTATACACATTAATATATATTTTTAAAGTCAACAAAAAAATAATTAACTTTCATAAATAACATTAGTTTTATAAGGTTGCGTCATCTTTAAAAAAAATATTTTTTATCAGTTTTATCAAGTGTAAAGTAATAAAAAAATAATACTATTTTTTTTAAAAGCCGCACGAAGTGCGGTTCTATTTACTAGTGATATATATTAATAAAGTTACTATTTATTAAATGAGTTAAATACAATCAAATTAATTATGAGAAGATGAAAAGCCAAATCTAAAAATAAAAATCTCTATTTATTGTCTCTCAAAATAATTAGTAGATTATAAAAGATTACATGTCTCTTCTTCTTTCTATTTAAATTCAACAATATGTAACCATTAATAATAAATTAATTATAGTTTTGAAACATTCATTTATTTTATTAAGCCAACAACTAAACTTTAGTGGTTTAAAATACATCAACTAATTAATATAGGAAGGAAGGTTCTTTCATCTTCCCTCACCAATACCAGTAGAACCTAATTTTAATGTCATAATTTCATATTTAATTATGCAACCTTTTATTTAGTGTCTTTTAGCTTCTTCAAACTATATAAATATTAAGTATTTAAGATTTATTATGTTTGAGTTTTTTTAATTATTTAACCAACATTATGTTCAGAAATGTTCTTATGTTTTTATTTTTTGACTTATTTAAATTTTTTTATTGTGTACTTCATGGAGTATTCTTTTCTTTATGAGTAAAACAATGATAAAGATAGTTGGATGATAAGGGTTAGGCTTTATAAAATGTGGGAGTCTGTTAATACCAAGAAGAATAGATAGTTGATTAGTGTGAACATAATTTTTATTGATGAAAAGGTTGTGTACACTTAACTATATACATTAATATATATTTTTAAAGTCAACAAAAAAATAATTAACTTTCATCAATTCATATTTTTTATTAGTTTTATTAAGTGTAAAGTAATAAAAAAATAATACTATTTTTTTTAAAGCCGCACGAAGTGCGGTTCTATTTCCTAGTATTTATATATATATAAAGTTGGGATTAGAAGAAGTGATGTGACATCATCATTTCTCATCATTTCATATTTTTCTATTATTTAATAAATTGATTGAAATTAAAAAATAATTACATTAAAAAAATATTAAAATATAAAATAATTATTATATTATAAATGATTCCATGTCTTTTCTTCTTTTTATTTAAATTCAACAATATGTAACAATTAATAATAATTAATTATAAGCCTTGAAACATTCATTTATTTTATTATGCCAACAATTAAATTTTAGTGGCTTAAAATATATCAATTAATTAATATAGGAAGGAATGTTCCTTCATCTTCTCTCAACAATACCATTAAAGCCTAATTTTAATGTCATAATTTCATATTTAATTATTCAATCTTTTGTTTAGTGCCTTTTGGCTTCTTCAAACTCCATAAACATTAAATATTTTAGATTTTTGTCATCATTATTTCTCATCTTTTTTATTCTCTATTATCTAATATATTGGTTGAGATTAAAAAATAATTACATTACAAAATATTAAAAATCTATATCCATCTATCTATATCTATATCTATATATAATTGGGACTAGAGAAGGTGATGTGGCATCAATATTTCTCATCTTTTTGTATTCTCTATTATCTAATAAATTGGTTGATATTAAAAAATAATTACATTACAAAATATTAAAAATAAAAAATAATTATTAGATTATAAAAGATTACATGTCTCTTCCTCTTTCTATTTAAATTCAATAATATGTAACCATTAATAATAATTAATTATAAATCTTGAAATATTTATTTATTTTATTATGCCAATAATTAAACTTTAGTGGCTTAAATATATCAATTAATTAATATAGGAAGGAATGTTCCTTCATCTTCCCTCAACAATGTCATTAGGGTCTAATTTTAATGCTATAATCTCATATTTAATTATGCAACCTTTTGTTTAATGCCTTTTGGCTTCTTCAAACTCTATAAATATTAAGTAGTTAAGATTTGTGGCATTATTATTTCTCATCTTTTTATATTTTCTATTATCTAATCTATTGATTGAGATTAAAAAAATAATTACATTACAAAATATTAAAAATAGAAAATAATTAATAGATTACAAAATATTACATATCTCTTTCTCTTTCTATTTAAATTCAACAATATGTAACCATTAATAATAAATTAATTATAAGTTTTGAAACATTAATTTATTTTATTAAGCCAACAACTAAACTTTAGTGGTTTAAAATACATCAATTAATTAATATAGGAAGGAATGTTCTTTCATCTTTCCTCACTAATGCTACTAGGACCTAATTTTAATGTCATAATTTCATATTTAATTATGCAACATTTTATTTAGTGTCTTTTGGCTTCTTCAAACTCTATAAATATTAAGCATTTAAGATTTGTTATGTTTGAATTTTTTTTATTATTTAACTAACATTCTCTTTAGAAATGTTCTTATGTTTTTTTATTTTTTGACTTATTTAAATTTTTAGTATTGTGTGCTTCATGGAGTACTCTTTTCTTCATAAGTAAAATAATGATAAAGATAGTTGGATGATAAGGGTTAGACTTTATAAGATGTGGGAGTATGTTAATACCAAGAAAAATAGAGAGTTGATTAGTGTGAATATAATTTTTATTGATGAAAAGGTTGTGTACACTTAACTATACACATTAATATATATTTTTAAAGTTAACAAAAAAATAATTAACTTTCATAAATAACATTAGTTTTATAAGGCTAAGTCATCTTTTTATAAAAAAAAAATCATATTTTTTATTAGTTTCATAAAGTGCAAAGTAATAAAAAAAGATAATACTATTTTTTTTAAAGCCGCACGAAGTGCGGTTCCATTTCCTAGTTTATACATAGATCTAAGAGCATTTAGCAGGGGCTGATTTTGTTTTCTTTAGTAAACAACAGGTCCACTTTTGTTTTCTTTAGTGAACACCAGGTCCACTTTTGTTTTTGTTTCATTTAATGTGTAATATGCAGTCCACTTCCGAGCAAAAGACTGAAACTTGCAATGCTCCACGTTTCTTTCTAATTCGTGAAGTCTTTTTTCATATGTTGCATCTGTTGGAAAAATATGCTTTTTAAAAATATATGTGTTTATTTAATTATAATAAATAATTTTCTGATTAATAAAATTAATGAGGTATTTTATTCAAATATCTTAATTACATTAATATTTTGATCAAAGTCCATTTAATCATATTATATGTATTTATGTTATCACCACGTAGATTCACAGAAGACATAAATATAAGTTATCTTATGATTAAATAAATTTAGTTCGCAGTTGATAAATAAAGTTGGGCACTTTATTTAGGTATAGATTGTAATGAATTCATTGAATGATTTGTCTTAATCATGTATAAATTTATTAATGTAATACGACTACATTGAACAGGATCACATATGAGATTTAATTAACATTGAAATGATTGTCAGACTTATTAAATCTCATAGGCATTGATTTTACTGTAATCTTAATCTTGAGTTAATTATGATTTCATGATTGTAATTGTTATTCCATTTGAGTTACCAATAGGCACGACACATTCTTGTGGTCAAGATTACCCGGTATCTTGGTGGGAGCAATTATGAGTATTGGAGTTATAGATTAACAATATAGAATTTGTACAACACATCTCTTGATGGGTTTTCGGCACTTGATCATAGAATTCTCTGGCCAGAGTGTGTCAACATATTTAGTATGTTGAAAATGATCATTAGAGAAAACCAGTAAGGATCAAGGAAAAAGATGTTATTAAATTGATTGGACAGTTGAGATATCAATTTAATTAACGATGTGGTACAAAGGATTGTGCAGTAAAGAAATCAATGTGGCTTGGGACGAATTATTATTCAAGTATACAATTATGGAAGTCAGTTCCAATCTTTTAGTGGAGTAGATTTAGAATTAAATAATTGGGCTAGTTTAATTACAGGCCTAATTATTGTACCCAATATTGTATATTCCCAAATGATCATCGAGTTAGCTCATTTAATTGACTGTACCACTACTAGATTAATAAGTAAGATAACTAGCTATTTGGGTCAAAAGTCTAAATATATTATTTAGTGGGAGGCTCCATTTAATTAGCTTGTGTGTAAGGGGCCTTATGTTAATTTACAAGGTGGGTCTCCTATAGAAAAAGCAAGTAACGTGAGTTTTGATTTTTGATTATTTGGAGCCTAAGGTTTTCACTAAAGGGTGATATAAAAAGGCTTATTTTCTCAAACGAATGAAGAGAAACCACTTTATATAGAACAGAGAAAAAGATTTTTCTCTCTATTGTTGAGAGAAAAATTTTCTCGTGCTAGTTGCTTTGGTAGTGATAAAGGTGCTCACACGTCAAGTGCAGATCAACCATGAGTCATAACCTGGAAGATCATTGGTGACAGTTCGTGATCTAACAAGCGTGGTGATGGATCGCGATCTAACAGGTGTGGTGGTGACGGATCGTGATCTAACAAGTGTGGTGGTGACGGATCGTGATCTGGGAGCCTAAATCACTTCAGCGAAAAAATCTAAATTGGATTTTTAAGGTACGATTTCTAGATTACAAATTCTTATATATTATATGAGAGCGATCTTAAAAAGATTTTTATAAAAAAATTTAAAAACTGATCTTTCCTCAACAGCATCTCTACTTCTTGACTTCTGAAATTACATGTATTCCTGATGCAGATTGAACAAATTACCAGACGCAAAGAAAGATAGGGAGTTCTCTTGTTGGGAACCTGATTCAACCACTTTTGAAGCTGTTAAATAAAGAAAATTCAGAAGTTGTACAGCTAATCGCCATATTTGTTTCTATAAAAAATTTTATTAGTTTATTTATTGCTCGGTCAAGCAAGTTACACTTGAAGGAAATTACATAAATCCATGGCTTATTATAATTTTTCAATATATTCAACAGAGAATCTGTTTTATGACGATAAGCCCCCCATTGATATTATAAGAAGCCACGTTGTGACTCATTGATATTATAGAGAATATAATGATAAGTCTATCATTGATATAATTTTACATTTAGGGCTCGAAATACTACGCTAGGATATCATAGTGTGAATTCACAATTCGTGTCAACTGCACAAACTTGACTGCACTTGTATCATTTTTTAACATGGTAGGGTTTGGAGATATGAATTATCCTACAGATTTTGGAAGAGTTTACATTATATTACAGTAGTTAGTTGATCTATTTGTCTTAGTTGATCAAAATAGGACAAACATCTATATTTCACAATGTCCTGCTCTTTATTTCTTTTCGGCTTAGTTTACTGCCTCGCCGATTCACTAACTGATTTCTATTTGGACAAGTAGGAGGGAATGTTCATTTATTTTTGACAAGTTAAATTCTTTTCCAACTTCAGTTTGTCAGTATCTTGACCATGTAGGTTTATATATCTCTTTTAGACATGTAACTATTGTTGCTGACAAGAAGAATATGAAATACAAGTTATGCAACCCAAGAGGGGGGGTGAATTAGATTTTTAAAACTTATCCTAATCAAACCACACAACAATCTAATCTAATGCCTTAATAAATTCAAAAATAATTAATTCAATGAAAGTACAATAATAAATGAGTAGGGGAAGAGAAAGCAAACTCAAAGATTTTTACGTAGTTCGGCTATCCCCACCTACGTTCACGCCACCAAGCAACCCAAGCTTAAGGATTTCACCATCCAAACCTTCTAAGAGTTCAAAAGCTTACAATTGACTTCCAAGATGTCAATGAACCTTTACAACAAAGAGATTATCTCCTAATCTCTTCACTCAAGTGTCTCACACACTTAAACACTCACAAATTTGATGAGAATTTAAAAATTACAACAAAAACTCTCTCAAAGAGTAGATATACAAATTGAAGAATAAAGATGATTCAATAAATGATAATTTACAAAATTGAAGCTCAATTTTTTTTTGTGTGCAGTTTATGCTTGCAAAGATTACTAAAAATGAATTGGATTTGAGTTTATATAGTTTGAGCTAAAAAAACTAGCCGTTATGCACATTTTAGTGATAATCAGCTTACCGTTTATGGAATCCGGTTAGCCGCTTTTATGTTACCGTTACAACATATATTTGAATTTTGAAGATCTGGTATGCCGCTTTTGAAATTTGGATTGCCGTTTATGTTCCAGAAGCTTATTGCCCAAAATCTGGTCTTCTGTTTGTCAAATCCGGTTAGCTGCTTGCTACAGTAACTGCTATAGTAAATTATTTTCTAAAATTACAGTTTGACCCCAAAACGTTATGAAAGTTTTCAAATATATCCAATTTCAGAATTTTTAAATAATGCTTTGTCAATCCCAAAACTTTCTGAAATTATGATATGACCCAAAATATGTAAAATTATAGAATGACTCAAAATATTTAAATATTTTCAAATAGGTCCAAATATGAAATTCAAAAAAATATTTATTAAAATCAAAAATTGTAAAATTCTTTCATTTTAGTCCACAACTTGAAAAACAACTTAACTCCATAAAATCATTTTCTTATTATAAAAGCACAATACATAAATCTTTATTTAACCAACATATGTGATTTGTTATCATCAAAATCAATATTTATAGCCATATAAACTAACAGAATAGATTATGATACTTAGCTCACACACAAACAAATGATTCATGGTTTCTCCATAATCAAATTTTAACTATTTAATAGATTATATTTATGCACTTTACTCGTATATAAGTTCTAAAACTTTGAATGACGAAAGCCGCTTAAAAGAAGAGTAGCTTCATAGTATAAACTCAACATACAACTGTCCCCATAAAGTAAAATTTGTCAGCAGTATCTTATTATTGTAGAAGCACATGAAGATCATCAAAATTGAATGCTTAATTACATATGGATTCCAAGACAAACATCATATATATTCCATTAGAAGCATATTTGATACTAGATTAGTCTTGTTCCATTGTGGCTCTATGAGATAACAGCCTAACAAAATGCCTAAAAAGTTTACTTTTTTTATTAACTGGGCTTCTGTTCAAGAAATATTAGAGTGGATGGCTATCGGTTTTGTAATTTAACAGAAAAATCACCCTATTCAGAAGCTTAAGTTACCATTGCTTCAAAGTTTAATCAAGAAAATATAGTGAAAATATGTTGAAGGTAGCATGTTCTTTCTTCTTCTTCTTTTGCTATAGCTTTTTTTTTACATACAACTAAACAAGTAAATGACAATTATTTGAACCTCAGTTGAATTTAATCATGTCTCCTGCTTGGTGTATGATGCTCAAAACCTTTTTTATTACCTAGCATTACTTCCAAAGGCAAAACGAGTTGAGGAAAACTTATTGTTAATGGTGTAGAAAATCTTGTTATTGATAAATTGACCAAAATGATGGTGTATGATGTTCAGAACCTTGTTTATTGCCTAGCATTACTTCCAAAAGCAAAAGGAGATGTTAAGCTGATTGTTGATGGTGCAGAAAATCTTGTTATTAATAAACACAACCGAAATGAAATGTTCCAACTTGCAAGGTTTAGAAGAAGGTGCGTAGTAGTTGCAAATTGGTTTCCCTGGTCCAGCCATTGTTGACACCATTTTACATATTTCTAATTCGACATAACATTGACGTGATATCCTATCGTTACAGTTCGGCTTTTCACTTCATTGCTTTGTTATCACCAAAGTTGATATATGTAGGTCTATCACAGTTTTCATGCATGAATTTTATATGCTTTTGCTTTATTTGTTTCAGATTTTAAACCCACAACACATTGACTTGATATCCTATCACTATATTTTGGTTTTTCAATTCATTGCATTGTTATCACCAAATTTGAATTTTTTAGGTTTATCACAATTTTGGTACGTGACTTTCAAATGCTTTTGCATGATTTTTTTTTTCAGATATTACCCTCACTAATATTTGAGGATATATGATAATTGAGAAAAGACTAAAATTAAAATCTCATAATACTTTTATGAGGGCTCGAACACTTATTCTTACATATTGTGAGAGAGCAAGTATTCTCTTACTCGGCCAAAGGCCGATTGGTGTTTTTCGGGTAATATTTAAAATGTGAATGGGACTCTAATAATATTACATGGACTAATGGGCGATTGTTCCTATTCACCCATTGTTAGCCTTTGTTGAAAGTTAATGGTTGATGATTCTGGACCTGGTACCATGACACAAAATGACCGCAATGTAACATCACTTCGTTTGAAGCTCTATAATTGTAAAGAGTATGCATGCTTCCTTAGCTATTTGTTGGAAACCATGCTTGCCTGAAACCATGTAAGTGATTAGACTGAGCATGTTTGACACTTGACAACTATGGTTTAGGGGAAAACAATGTTTGTTGAAATATTGAATGGTATGGATGGTATTTTTGTAAAATGTAACTGATATTTGTCTGGTGAGTGCCTAAATCTATTGGCTACGTCAATGTAACAAAAGGAAAATTTATCCCCATAATTTGTAAATTTTACATTTTTTCATGGTATCAGAGCCAAATTATGTTCTTTGGGATTTATTTTTTTTAGCCTTAATCAGTCCCTCGTTCTCCACTGTTTTCTGAAACCCATAAAAACGTATTTCTTTTCAAATCTCAATCATGTTTGAAGTTTAGGAAATTGCCAATCCTTTAATGACTGTGAATAATAATGCCAATTCTGCCGTTGGAGAATTGTATGATATTCAACGTGGTTTACGTTTCAATAGCAAAAATTACTTGGAAGGGAAAGGCAAGTTAAGTCATCTTCTTGGGACAGGTCAGAGACCTGGGAACTCAATGTTTGCATGGGATGAAGAAGATTCTACGGTGATGTCTTGGTTCTCGAATGCTATGACCTAATGTGAGTAATACTTGTTTGTTTTCAAAAACAGCAAAGAATAAATGGGAATTTACAGTCAAAACCACTCCAAAGTTGGTGATACCGCTCAAATCCATGAGAATAACATGGAATTCTCAGCTACAAAACAAGGTAATTATTCAGTTGTTGAACATGCCTAGATTTTACAGAATATGTGGCAAGAATTAGATCATTATTAATGTATTTATAATAATATGAAGCGCAACAATGATGCTGCTTTTCTCAAACATTACATGGAGAACAATAGGGTCTATTAAAATTCTCGGTGGCTTGAATACTCGATGAAACAATGTCCATATTTCGAAGAAAGGAAAGACGGAGAAGAGTGATGATGAAGCCTCAGTCAATGGATGTCCTGCCTCTGCCTTGGTTGCAAAAAGTACAAATTCCAGAGTGAAACCAGATCAGCATCAAACTACTTATTCTAGTGCACTATGAGGTAACAATAGGCAGAACGTCAACTCTTCTACTCTTATTTCTTTGCTTGTTTTAAAAAAATGGCGGCAACACATCCCCTTCTATTTCTTTCTATCAAAGAATTCTACTAACGCTTATTTCCTATATGATGCACTTTTGATGGGATGTGTTTCTCAAATATTTGGAGACATTCATGGTTAAAAAATGTTTCTAGGTCTCCCTGGTTTTCTCATTAATTGATGATTGAACTAGAGCGTAATGGTTTTTTCTCCCAATACATATATCAGACATTAGTTCTATTTTTCAACTTTTTTTCGGATAGCTGCCCCCTAAAAAAAAGAGAAAATGAGTTGAAATAAAGAAGATTTGAAACCGATAATGTCAAGGCTTACTTCAATCAAATATTATCACCATCTTTCAATAATAAAGTGATTCATGTGTAAACACTCCACAACAAAATGGAGTGGCAGAAGGGTAAAAAATGATTATTTTTCTAGCTAATACGAAAGCCTTCATTTTCTTGAAGGATGTTCCAAAAAACAGCTGGGGAGAAGCCATCTTGATTGCTTCACATGTAATTAATAGAGTACACTCTCGAATTTTTGATGACATTAGTTCCACGCAACTATTTTTCAGGTTCTTCCCTGACTTCACAAATCAAAACAAACCAACTGGTTCCTAGAGTAGTATTTGGGTTTGCGTCCGTTGTTCCCATTTCTAGTAACCAGGATACCTGATCCAAGGGCTCTTAAATGTGTTTTTGTGGGATAGTCATCTACCTACAAGGTATATAAATGTAAATCACCCTCAAGCAAAACGTTCTTTTTGTTGAAACTGAAGATGACTTCCATTATCCTCCCCATCCTCATCTGCACATCTAGTTGAATGACAAAGAGATACACAAATTCAAGAGTACTACTCAGTACTCACCAAAAAAATGTGGTTGTTCAACTTAAGTTTGTTCTTAATTCAAAACCAACCCTTGGTGCTGATAGTGTTGAGGTGATTTGTAATCCTGAAGCTTACAAAAATGATGCTCACGTTGCTGATGATGGTGATTTTCTTTGTTCTTATTGCAATTATGAAGGGTGTCACAAAGTGTACTCAGTGCCCAATCTACCGTTCTCTCACTCTGTGTCCTATAAGAACTAAAAAACTATTTGATACCCATAAAGCTTTCTCATCCACCTAAACACTATTAATACTATCCTAAAAATGTCTCTAAAGCATTGGCTAGTAAAGAATGTGGAGGAGCTATGATGGTTGAAATTGACACTATTGAGAAGAATAAAATCACAGGACTTGGTGGAGTTACCGAGAGAGAAGAAGCTAGTAGGATGTAAATGAGTCTTTAAGGTGAAATACAAAGCATATGGATCACTAAAGGAAGAACAACAAGATCCATGTGGTTTTTATCATAACACCATGCATTCACAAGCATACTGCCCTAAAGGCCACATCATTGCATATTTCATAACTTAGGAGAGAACATAGAGACAATTAAATTTGAACGTCTTTCTAGAATGCACAACTAATATCAAGTACATATATCAAACATTCCAATGACTTGACATATGCATCTAGATGCAAATGCATTTCCAACATAATTTCTTCTTGAGCAAAAAGTATAACAAGAATTCATACTATTTGTTGAAAAGTATACACAAATATAATGTGACTTTAAATGAAGATAACAACAGCTGAAAAACATATGTCGGATGTCTATACAGGGTCGGCTCTAGCACATTAGCGGCCTTAGGCGAAATTTTTGTATGGGGCCTTTCTCTATTTAAAAACAACAATTCTTAAAACCATTAAATAATCTCATTATTTTATTTTAATGAAACATAAGAAAGACATTTCATTTATATTACAAATAAAATCACATTTACTTTTACAAGTTTCATAATACAAGCACCAGTTGATCAACATTTTCAACACCAACAACAAGCCCTCAAATCAAAAGAATGCATGTAAATTAACAGCTTTAAAAACTGACAATATGAATCCTACTGCCTCCTGGGAATTCAAATTGTAGCAGGAAAATAGTAAATATCCTGAAAACTCCATCTCTGTCACAAAATCACATATTTGATAGGACCATAACTCATGAGATAATGTGACTATATCATTGCTCCAACGGTCCAATCGCTTCATGTTTTGATCCTTATTGAATGCAATACTAACACAAGTAATTAATCAATTAAAAATTATTCTTCTTGCTTTTTTAGATGCAAAGTTATTAATTAAATCCTCAAAATTTAGGTTACCTAAAAAATCTTTTTCAATTGATAACATATCTAATCCATTTAATCTTTCTTGTGACGTTGTTGATCTTAAAAAAGATTTTATCAATTTCAGTTTTGAAAAACTCCTCTCAGCTGAAGCAACCGTTACAGGAGTTACATGTATTGTCAATAATATTCTATAAGCAACCAATGCTTTAGGAAAAGATTCTATCTTTTTAATATAATTAAGAATGTCAAGTGGAGTATTTATTTTAATTTGTAAAACTTCTTTCAAAACTTTTAACTCTGAAAAAAAATCTAATCCATCAATATCAGAAAACATATCATGTTTCAAAGACTTTTCAAGATGCATGCAACTATTTTTCAAACTATCATCATCTAATGATTTTAACTTTTCAAAACTAAATAAAAATCCAAAAATGCTTTCATATAATTCAAACTGCTGAAATCTAATCTTGATAGAAGAAATAGCTTGATCGACAATATATATAAAGTAATCAATTCTAAAAGAATCTTCATGGGACAAAATTCTTTCTTCATTATTATTCTCACCAAATACAGGTTTTCTACGAATTACACATTTTTTTCTTGAAATTTTGGCTCTATTCCCATTTTACTTGCAATCTCTTTAGCTGAAACAATAGCCGACACATAACCATGTTCTCTATAATTTTCAAAAAAAGATGTAAGAACTTTTAGTTGATTTATGGCAACATCGATTTGCATATCTTGCTTTTGTAAGTTTTTACTAACAGTGTTCACAGCAAATAATATATCATACCAAATACTCATACCTAATAAAAATTCAAAATTTTCCAACTCATGTGTTGCTAAACATTTAGCTTCACTCTTTGTTTTAGGATCTTCACCAAATTCTGCCAATTGGAGTAAAACATCTCTAATTTGTGGAGCTTGAAACCTTATTGCTTTAACACTTTCTATGTGACTTTTCGAACGAGTTTGTGATAATGATTTAACAGTTAAATTAGGTACACGATCTTTTAAAATTTTCCATCTCTTTGTTGAAGAAGAAAACAATGAATAAATATATTGTAAAACTCCAAAAAAAAATGAAGTAGCTTTAGAAGAAGAATTAGCCATATCACAAAGTACTAAAATAAGACTATAACATCCACATGGTGTATAAAATGCTCTAGGATTTATTTCTAACAATCTTTTTTGTACACCTTGATTTTTTTCTTTCATTTTAGATCCATTATCATATCATTGTCCTCTTACATCATTAATATCAAGCTCAAGTGTTTTTAATACATCCACAAGTTCACTAAACAAACCTTTTCCAGTGTTATCATCTACCTTTAAAAATCCTAAAAAGTATTCTTCTATATTTACTAGATTTGTTGAAATATCTATACATCTTAGTATGAGAGACATTTGTTCTTGGTGACTTGCATCTGGAGTACAATCAAGTATAACTGAAAAATATTTTGCTTCCTTGACTTTGTTAACAATTGATTTTTTTATTTCATGTGTTAGCATCAAAATTAATTCATTTTGTATGTTATGGCCAAGATAATGATTATGAATTTCACCTGTTTTAATACGTCGAATGTGCTCTTTCATTGTTGAATCAATTTCTGCTATCATTTCAATGAAACTTAAAAAATTTCTATTGTTCTCTTCATAGATCTTCTCATTTGTTCCACAAAATGCTAAATTATTTTTTGCAAGATTTTTTACAACAACAATAATTCTTATTAATACTTTCTTCCAATGTTCTTTCTCCTTGTTTATTCTTTCTTGAGCATCTTTATCAATTGTTCTTCTTGTCGACAATCTTGTATCTAAATCAACCTATGCATTCATATTAATTATATGTTCATTAGTTGTTTCATGTCGTTTAAGTTTAGCACTAAGATTTTTCCAATCTCTTAACCCTTCATCACTTAGTTGAGTTTTGCTACAACTTATATTGAACAATTTGCAACAGAAACAATATACTCTGTCAAAATCTTTTGAATATATTAACCATTTTCTATCATGTTTTTCTCCATTTGGTAGTATTTTAACATAAAATGTGTTAGAAAAATGCCTAAGATTTTCATCTTTTGGATAAGCTACATCATACTCTCTAATTGGGCATTTTTCTACTAAAAGATCTCTTAACTTTGTATCTATTCTTTCCCATCTTCTCAGATCATATATGTTATGTGGAATAGATAAATTTTCTACATTAGCTGTGCCACTATCAATTCTAGTTTCTTTTAAATTTTCTTCTTCAACACTGTTTTCTTCATCTTTTTCTAATTCTTTTGGAGCTGATTGTTATTCTTGTTCAATTACTAATCCTTCGGTTAAATCTCTATCTTTTTTACTACATGTGACAAACTTATCAAGAGCCCCCTTTTGAGATTCAACTAGTTTTTCAATTCTTCTTCTTTTCAATAGTTTTTCATACCTAGATGCATATTTCCTATTTGACATCTTCAATTTTAAATAACAAACAGAATCAAACAAACAAATAAATTAACAAACAACAAATCTTCTCCTATAAAGTACTAATATTATATATGAAAACAAACAAACAAACAAACAAACAAAAGCATAAACAAATGATAAAAAACACAAATACTTAAAAAGTGAAAACGAAATAATTAGAATTAGTGCACCTAGAAAAAAAAAAGATGATGACAAATAGGTAATGGGTTTTCTTTCTCAAGCACAAAGAATGCCAAATTTGATAAATTGGAGCAGATGAGATGCCGAATTCAATCAATGGGAGCAAATAATTAGAATCCAATAATTTTGAATTTGATCACTGGAAGGAGATGAGATGATTAGATGAAGCTTGAATTATGGAATTGAGAATGAATATTCTAGACTTTCTTGTTGAGGAAGAGAGAATTAAAAAGGAAAAGGATTTGGGCGTTGCTTTTAAGGTGTTTAATTGTAAAAAAAATATTGAAAGTTTTATTGAAAAGATAATTGAAATATTTAATTACCGTTTGTATTAAATAATTAGTTACCGTTTGAGAAGTCAAAGAGAATTGTATTAAATAATTAATTATAAAAATTGGGCTTTCTTAATTTTATTAAAAATATAATTATATTAACTAATTATGAAAATTAAGTTTTTTTATTTTTGGGCTCTAGACAGGTGTCTATTTGGCCTAACGGTGGAGCCGGCCCTATGTCTATAGAGCACTTCCTTTCATGAATGTTAAATAGAATCTGCAATTGGTTAGAAAACCTTTGATCTCAATTGCTTGTCACAGATTTTACTACGTGTTAGCACTATTAAATTGACAAGTACACTAAAATTGAGCCAATTACTTAAAAACTATGACAAATTTGTATCTAGTCAACTCCAATAGACATAGTAAGATGTATGGCTGTCAATTAATCAGTTACTCCTAAAAAGGAGTAGCACTCAATTAATTAAAAAATAATTTAATTTCACATTGCTACAAAGAAAATTATAACATCTATTTCTGGATCCAAGCCGCATATTCTTGGGATTAATGAAAAAAAAATCTCTGGTTTGAGTGAACACGGAGTACAAAACAACTGGAAGGCCATCAACATCAAAAGCTGCCATTAATTTCCATCGGCATCACAGCTACTGCTCGAATGCTGCTGGATTTCGCCAATTAGATCGCGTGGAGAAATCATAAAAACAATTAAAAGCTGGTGCTAGATTATCTAAAGCGTAATGTACGTCACACGTAATAATAAATTTTATTATGAGAATTATTATTGTGTGTGGATATATATTATATTAAAGTGAGATCCACAATTAAAAACATTTCACAAAATATAATTAAAGTAAAAAAAAATAAATATGTAAAAGTCCGATACAATGCTATGTGATAAAACAGATCACCATAGCTTTGCAGCTACATACAAAAAACTGTAGATTTCAACTGGTTAATCAAAGATTAAACAAACACAAACGACAAACCTAATTACTCATGTTAAATTTAAAAAGACAGCAATCGATGAAATAAACCTTACAAGTTATAAGCAAGATGGCAACTTGTAATACTTGTAAATCATTAAAAATATTTAATAAATTTGCACATAGCCTTTGAAATCTACTAATACATGTCCAATAACAAAGGAAAAACTTATTAAAAATATCCCAAATTTATAACAATCAGAAACTGCGGAAATAGTACAACTAGTATACATAATGCGAGTTTCATCTTGGATTATTTTTCGTGCTTGAAGGAGAGAGGAGAAACTGGCGTTGGCCACCAAGAATGCACAATTGAGCAAAAGTTGCCGCATGGCAAAGAACAACAATCTTCATTCTTGGAAAGTTGAACCTTACTAACAACTTGCAGTGTTCTAGCTTGCAAGTTACACGACACAACCAGCCATTTAAGGAAAGATCAAGTAGACAATATCCACATCATGCGGATGGAAAGCTAGCAATTTCACCATTTTCACTGGATCCAAAAGCTTTCTTGCGTCCTTGATCATCCGCAAATAATCCTCTGAATTAACTGACGCCATATCCTTTAAATAAACCATGTGCTCCAACCTCCATTTGCCTGCGTCATAATCCTCAAGTTCCCAAACACTCAAACTGACAGCCTTTGCACTATTGTCGGCAAATGGATTCAAGGTATCTAATTGCAATTGTGACATTTGCAGTTTGCCTCTACAGTCACCAATTGATATTTCTTTTCCATCAGCAGGTGTATCAATGACATTAAGTCTCCATGGTTTCTTCAAAGGATCGTTTGCAAAAATTGTTTGATCACAATTTACCCAGTGCAGGATACCTCTGTAAGCAACAAGATAATCAGACCAACTCAAACTATTCAAGATCCTACGCGTAAAAACCCGACGTTGACTCCATTTACCACTCTCATAACAGAAAATGTCCACAGTAAGCACATACCAGTCGTCTGAATGTTTATGAATACACACCAGATTGAAGCTGCATCGATCACCGGTAGTGCACGTGCATCCTCCCTTTTCAACACAAAAATAAGGATAGCATACCAAGCCAACCATGGAACGTTTATGAAACCTCAAGGAAGGAGCCCGAAGGATGGTCGACCATTGCTTAGTAAGGGGATTGCAGATGTAATAAATACTGTTTGAGGGAAAAATAGGAAAGGCAATAGAGCGCCACGTGTCAACCAATGGAATGATTTCAGCACAATCGGAGGTACCCTGCACAATCTGAGGTGCCCGGCATATAATGAGGTACCCCATACAAGTAGAGGTACCCTGCACAATTAGAGGTTTTCCACACAAATAGAGGTATCCCATACAAATAGGGATACCCCGCGTAATAGAGGGTACCCCATGTAACTCGAGGTACCCGGCAAAGCGGATGTAAGAGAATCCACCGAAAATATCCGCCATGAGAAACGTCTCCGCCCCTTAAAAGATATTATTTGATTTTATCAGAATTAGGAATCAAGAACGTTGTATCAAAAGGGGGGGACAGCCACCTGCTACCTCTGCCAAAAGTGAAGGACACTGTCCCAAGGACAATGGTCCCCAACCGCCTACCCGACAGCTACTGCAGAGGTACCCCGAACCACTCTCCAGCGCGCGCCACGTTTCCAAAAGATGAGATACGCCGCGAACATGCACATAACGGCCCCAAGAATCATAAAAGCGGTAAAGGGACGTTAGCCAAAAAGGGTACGCCACGCGGCAGCTAAGGTACTCCATATATAAAGGCGCCTAGGTTTCATTCTCTATATGTTCTCACTCACCATTAACACTCACACTCCAAAAAATATGTTTTCTTCAACCTTAAACCTTAATTTACAGAGGGCTAGCCAGCTCTCTTGACCAAAAAAAGCTTGAGTTTGCTAACTTGAGCGTCGGAGTGTGAACGCCGGGGTACCCCGGCTTCACCTCTAACCTCTATTTCACTGTTTTGCAGGCGTGAAACTCATTGGGGAAGGACACCTCTCTTGCTTCTGACCTTCCACCGTAGCTACCACTCTCTCTCCCCTTCTCACCTCCCCCGAAGTCCAGATATACCACACCGCACACAACAAACCAGTGAGGTACCCCATCTCCCCCAAAAATACAAATTTATTGTTCTATATTGGTTTGGCTTTTCCTACCCTAAAATCAGTTGAAAACAATTGGCGCCGTCTGTGGAGAGGCGCACAAAAAGCTTCCTCCGTGGTTACCAAACTAGTTGTTGTGTGTACTTCAATACATAGCACCCGACGTACCTCCCAAAAGTTTAATGGCGGATCCTACAAGGATGAGAGATGACAGCAGCAGTGAAGGAAGTGATCCTGCAAGAAGGGTAGCCCGCATCAGTAAGGGCAAGGGTATCAAGCAATTGACGGGTATTCGCCAAGAAGAGGAACCTATTTCGCATAAGCGTTTTAAGGATCTTGCCCACGCAATACTTAGGGCGGTCGAATCTCGAGCACCCAAAAGTTCGCTTCCACCAGTGACGCTAGAAACTCTACCACCTTAAACGGACGACCAAGCTATGGTCAGAAGAAGGGTACCCGAGGCTAGCAAGCCAAAGCCTAGGCCATCGGGTACCCGTTATAAGCTTCAAACCATGGGCTCCCGCGACGAGCGCTCCACTGCCTCTTGCAATTCCCGCAGCAGCCAGGGTACGAGGCGTGCAAAGCATACCCACGAGGATCTCCGTGAGAAGCTAAACACCAAAAAGGCTTCCCAAATGGCGGCGACATCATCGGGTACACCGAGGGTACTCCTCGAACTTGTGGAAAATATGGAGAACTTGGAAGCCCAAGTGAAGCTCCTCTTTGAGAAGCAAAACATCACAGCTGCACCAACGCCCATGACCTACCAGTCGTCATTCACTATGGAGATTAGGACGACAGCTCTCCCCGAGGCGTTCGCCATGCCTCAGATACCCCAATACTCGGGTACCACTGACCCCTCGGAGCATGCTGAGTTATACCGCGACCAAATGCT
This sequence comes from Citrus medica, assembly GCA_002013955.2. Taxonomy (NCBI): domain Eukaryota; kingdom Viridiplantae; phylum Streptophyta; class Magnoliopsida; order Sapindales; family Rutaceae; genus Citrus; species Citrus medica. The sequence goes on from MKYO02026205.1 coordinate 108,267, forward strand.
TATCAAGGGTGTAGATGAGAGCGCCATGTGTAGGATGTTTACACACACACTCACGGGCCCCGCGAAGTCATGGTTTCGTTCTTTGAAAGCGGGTAGCATATCTTCCCTACACCAATTGCTATCTGAATTTACTAAAGAGTTTTCCTACGCCTCCACTCAAGATAGGGTAGCTTCCAAACTTGCCTTTATCAAGCAAGGGGAAGCCGAGCCTTTGGCGGAGTATGTGAGTCGTTTCCACCAAGAGGTGCTACGAACCGGAGCATTTGGAAACCAATACACATTGACCCATTTTGAGAAAAATTTGAGGTTGGGCAAGTTATGGCGTTCTTTTCAAAAGAAGCGCCCACTTTCATATGGGGAAGCCCGTTCCCGGGCGTTGCAGCAGGTGGAGATAGACGAGAAATGCCAATTGAAGCGCCAAGAAGATAAGGCCGATGTTACAAAGAACAAGGAGAAGCCCAAAAGGATGGAGGCCCCAATACCGCGGGTACCCCAACCACGGAGCCCTCCACGGGCTGCCCCGCGAGGACGGGGGTATAACCCTCGGGGTACCTTAAGGGTACCCCAACCTCCAAGACCGCCACCAACGGATCAGCGAGAGCCACCACCGAGGCCTCGGTACGAATCTTACCACCCACTGAATTGATCCCCAGAGCAAATCTTCTACCATATTCAGGATAGCGACCTCCTCCGTCCTCCTCAGCCAATGAATAAATACCCCAACATGAAGCGTAGCCTGAAGTATTGCGAGTTCCATGAGGATTTTGGTCACAGCACAGCCGAGTGTTTCACCGTACGAGAGGAAATTGAATATTTGATTCTCAGCGGGTACCTCAAAGAATTTGTTACTGGCATGAGAGAAGCTCAGAAATCCGTGGAGCAGGACAAGGGCAAGCGGGTAGCTGATGGCAGTCCTGAACGAGAAGTACCCCCTGGACTTAAGAAAGGTATGTTCGGATGATCATGGGCGGACCGACTTTGGCGGGCCAATCTAGGAGGTCTATCAAAGGCTATGGTAGATCGTTGTCGATAACCACCAATATGGGCAGAGAAGTCAACCTTAATGATTGGGGTACGCCAAGGGTATCCCACCATCCCCCGCCTATCGTTTTTACAGAAAAAGATGCGGAGGGCACCTCGTACCCCCACGACGATGCCTTTGTAATTACGTTGAAGGTTGCCACTGGTACGGTAGCAAGAACGCTCGTAGATACCGGCAGCTCCGTTGACATCATTTTCAAAAGCGTCTTGGATCAACTATTGATTGAGTCGCCAAAGATCACCCCCTATGCTACGCCTCTTATTGGGTTCGCCGGAGATATGGTTATACCAAAAGGCATCATTACGCTGCCTGTTACACTTGGTAAGGTACCTCACCGTGTTGTTCATATGATTGATTTTCTTATTGTAGATCGCCCGGGTGCCTACAATATTATATTGGGTAGGCCGTTCTTAGTAGCAACCAAAGCGGTGGTATCCATGCACTACCTCGCCATGAAAGTCCCGGCCGCCCAAGAAGTTATCACCATTAAAGGGGACCAGCAATCGGCTCGTGGATGTTATTCCGTGGCCTCCAAAGTCACTTACCAAATAGCTTCCGATCCGCCAATGAAGGGATACCCCAGTGGCAGCCAGCCTACACATTACCTCTCAAAGCGGGCACTTGTTAGACAGCGGAGAGCAGTACTCAAAAAATCTCCTCAAGTAGCCTACCCACGAAAACAGTTAGAGTCTTCACTAATGGGGGTAGAAGCAATTACGGGGGATAGCTCGAGGGTACCCTACGGGGACCAGGAGGAGCCCATATGTGAAGTTGAGGCACTTTTGGATCCCCGAGTATTGAAAGATGAAAAGCGGGGTACCCCAGTTGAAGACCTTATTTCAGTCTCGATTTGTGCCACCGACCCAACAAAAATAGTGAAAGTAGGCTCCAACCTCTCAGAAGAACAAAGAGAGAAGCTCATCACCTTTCTACGTGAGCACCACGATGTATTCGCTTGGTCCCACTCGGATATGCCGGGTATCCCACCTTCACTCTCTTGTCACAAACTCAATGTCAGCCCGCATAATAAATCGGTCAAACAGAAGCGTCGTGCCTTCAACCAAGAGAGGTACGATGCAATTGAACAAGAGGTAGATCGCTTATTAGCAGCGAGGTTTATCCGGGAAGCAGTCTACCCTGATTGGGTGTCCAACGTTGTTCTTGTTAAGAAATCAAACGGAAAGTGGCGCATGTGTGTTGACTTCATCGATTTGAACATGTCCTGCCCTAAGGATAGCTTCCCGCTTCCCCGGGTGGACCAGCTGGTTGATGCAACCGCCGGTCATGAGATGCTTATTTTTATGGACGCCTTCTCCGGTTACAACCAAATCCCGATGTATGAACCCGATCAGGAGAAAACGGCCTTCATCACCAACCATGGGTTATACTGTTATAAGGTTATGCCGTTTGGTTTGAAGAATACTGGGGCTACCTATCAGCGGCTAGTAAACAAAATTTTCAAGGAACAAATCGAGCGCACCATGGAAGTGTACATAGATGACATGATCACCAAATCGGTGCATACGGGGGAACACCTGGGGAACCTCAGAGATACTTTCACCGTTTTGAGGAGACACCAGATGCGCCTCAACCCTGAAAAATGTGTGTTCGGGGTTACCTCGGGTAAATTTCTTGGGTTCATGGTACAACAACGGGGAATTGAGACCAACCCTGATAAAATTCGCGCGGTTCTTGACATGAAATCGCCATGCACCATCAAGGAGGTTTAAAGCTTGGCAGGCTAGGTAGTTGCCCTGAGCCGCTTTATCTCTAAAGCTACAGACCAGTGTAAGCCTTTTTTCAAAACTTTGAAGGCCGGTAAGAAGCTCCAATGGACACCCGATTGCGAAGAAGATTTCCAAGAACTGAAGGGGTACCTCGTGAATGCTCCACTGCTTGCCAAACTTAAGCCGGGAGAGGTGCTTCTGTTGTATCTCGCCGTATCCGAGCATGCCACCAGCTCCGTGTTACTCCGAGAGGATGATAATGGGGTACAACGACCTATTTACTACACTAGTAAGGCTATGGTTGATGCCGAAAAGAGGTACCCCACCTCTGAAAAGATCATTTTGGCATTGGTTGTCTCCGCACGGAAGCTCAGACCATATTTTCAAGCTCACACCATTGCAACGTCACCAACATTCCCCTCCGGCAAATCCTCTAGAAGTTAGACATGTCCGGAAGGCTTCTCCGATGGTCCATTGAATTAAGCGAGTTCGACATCATCTTCAAGCCTCGTTCGGCGATTAAAGCCCAAGTCATCGTTGATTTTATTACAGAATTTGCCAATGACTCAAGCGGTGATGGAGATCTGAGGTACCTATTGGATACCTCATCCACCGATGAAGGGGGGCAGGTCTGGGAAATATATGTAGACGGTTCCTCTAACTCACATGGAAATGGCGCGGGAGTTATTATAATTGACCCAAATAAGGTAAAAATATGCTACGCCCTGCAATTCGGATTCAAGGCTTCAAACAACGAAGCCGAATACGAGGCAATCATAGCGAGGTTGAGGATGTCGAAGGCTTTGGGAGCAAGAAGGGTATACGTCAAGAGTGACTCACAGTTGGTGGTAAGCCAGATTACCGCGCAATATCAAGCGAAAGAAGAAAACATGAAGGGATACCTCAGAAAGACCAGAGAGTTGATGTCCCAATTTTGCGAGGTTAAGGTGGAAAGAGTACCCCGATTGGAGAACAGTGAAGTCGACACCCTGACAAAAATGGCATCCCTTGGGGGTAGCTCAGTCATCTGGCCCCATTACAACAGAATACATACCCGCACCCAGTGTTGGCCTCACAGAGCCATTGGAAGTAGGATCATTGTCTAACGAGGTGCTTTGGATGGAGCCTATCATAAGGTACCTCAAGGACGGAGACCTCCCCTTTGATAAAAGTAAAGCAAGAAGATTAAAGTATAAAGCTGCCCGATATTGCCTGATCCAAGGTACCCTATATAGAAGAGGATTCACTCTTCCTTACCCTAAATGCTTGGGAAGCGATGAGGTCGAGTATGTCATGAAGGAGATACATGAGGGCATTTGTGGCAATCACTATGGAGCACAATCACTGGCACAAAAAGCTCTCCGTCAGGGATACTACTGGCCCACTATGCGAGAAGATGCCAAGAATATGGTACGAAGTTGTGACAAATGCCAAAGGTTCGCCAGAATACCCCACCTACCCCCAGAGAAGCTAACAGTTATATCTTCCCCATGGCCCTTCGCTATGTGGGGAGTAGACCTCATTGGCCCGTTACCTACCGGGAGGGGGCAGGCAAAACATGCAATCGTGGCAGTAGACTATTTCACAAAATTGGCGGAAGCGGAGCTATTTACAAGCATCACAGAAAAGAAAACCACATAATTCATTTGGAAGAACCTTATTTGCAGATTTGGGATCCCCTATGCAATTGTTAATGATAATGGCAAGCAATTCGATAATGAAAAATTTTAAAGTTTTTGCTCGGAGCTGGGAATAGCCAACCGATTCGCGACACCTGTCCATCCCCAATCTAATGGGCAAGTCGAAGTCGTTAACAAGATTATCAAAGGTATCCTGAAGAAGAAGCTAGAAGAAAGAAAGGGAGCATAGGTAGACGAACTACCAGGGGTTCTCTGGGCCTACCGGACTACTCAAAACACCTCCACTAGGAAGACCCCATTTTCCCTCACATTTGGTGTTGACGTAGTGATTCCAGCAGAAATCGGGGTACCCTCTCATAGGATTGAATACTTTGATGATGCCGAGAACACTTCTTTAATTACTTCAAACCTTGATTTGGTGGCTGAGAAAAGGACTAGAGCAGAATTGAGGACAACCATATATCAGTATCGCATTTCGGGTCTATATGAAAAAAGGGTACATCCTCGATCCTTCAAGAAAGGAGACTTGGTCTTGAGAAGGGTAACTCAGAATATTAAGTTACCCTGGGAAGGCACTTTTGGGGCAAATTGGGAAGGACCTTACCGTATCGACAAATCCGTTGGGACAGGTGCATACAGGCTACTCCACATGGATGGCACAATTGTGAGGCACCTCTGGAATGCTGCAATGCTACGGAAATATTATTAAAGGACAGTGTCTTAACCTCTAGTCTTTTGCTGTTATTTACTTTCTTTAATGTTTTTGTGTGGTAGACCAAATGGGGTACCCCAAATGCCCTATGTTGGTCAGTTGCAACTTTAGAGTTTCTTTAATTTTCAAATGAAAAGGGTAGGAGGTCTTACGGCCTCTCATTCCCCCCAGGGTAACAAAGCTAAGTCATGTATTGATTAACGCTTTCGTTATCTATAAATGCATTTTCTTTCTCAACAAATATGATATGGGTTCTTTCTCTATTTTTCGCCATTTCGATCTTAGAATGCAGATTATATTCATTTATCGCCACTAATATGCCCTCGCATCTGGTTATATGCAATTCTCGCCATACGATTGTCAATTATGACTAAGCTATCACAGGACCAGCCAGGGTACCTGATATGCTTAGATTGTGACGATCTATGCAAAGCCAAGATGGGCAACGGAATGAACAACCCAAGGGTAGCCTTTCTGCGGAAGCATGATAAAGCTACCTGAACAAAGAGAGGGAGGGTCAAAGAGGACCTGAGGGTAGAGTAAAACTGACATACCCTAGCGCCACGAGGTTCAGCTTAGGTATGAGTACACCCACACCTCCGTCCTCTTACTTGAGCAAAGCAGGGGGTAAGCTATTTAAAAAAATCAGAGAGAACTAGGAAAGAATAAAAAAGTGATTGGTTTGACCAATTGCACTTTCAACATTTGATCGAGATGTCACGATGATATTTTGATTGTCTATTTGTGAGTAATCCGCCATGGTTGCCGAGAAGGGCATGCACCAAATTCACCGATCTGTGTACACCAGCTAGCGCCTTATGTTAAATATTTGATAAGGTACCGGGGGTACCCTATTTCAACAGAAAAGGGGTACCCTAAATATTTACGAGATAACAGTTTAGCCAAATATTCATTTGCAGAATAACAAGCATACAAGGTACAAGAAGACTCGGTGGCATGGTATCATAATAAAAGAGAAGTCACAATAATACAAAATATCACAGGAAACCAAAAAAAAATAAACAAGGTCCAAAATAGCAAAATGTGGATAGATCCGATAAAACAATAGCACAGTGAAAAGGCTACACTGAGGGGGGAACGCCATCCCCAACATCCGCCTCCAGAGGGCGATCAGTAGAGGACTCTGAGGCACCCAGAATATGAGTAGCCGAAGTAGGAGCATCCGAGGCAGGCAACGGCTGAAGCGCATGGGGTACCCCAGGCGACCCGGAAGGGGTACCCGACTGTGCCTGGGAAGACTTCTTCCTCTCCGTAATCATCTTCAAAATTGTGGCCTTGTTGACAAATTTCTGCACGCGGGGTACATCCAATTCCGGATCCACACTCCACACCCCCGTCATGATAAGTGAGAATACATCCTCTGCCATCTTCTTTTGTCGGGATAACAGATCCTCGTTGGTAGTCCTCAACTCATCGCGGTCCTTCTCCACCCGAGCTTTCTCTCCCGATAGGCCAGTAATGCGCTCTTGCAAAGTTTTGACCTCTCGAGCAAGCTGATCCTCGCGAGACTGACGGCTTTGGAGCTCACCCCTTAGCTTGTCGATCTCTGACTGGGCGGCAACAAGGGAGTCGAGATCCGGAAGGCAATGGCTGAGGAGAAAAGATGCCTGCGGGTCAGAAAAGATATATTAAATATATGTGTATGGTAATAGGATTAAGTAAAAATATATATATATAAAATAAAATAAAATAAAGGGTACACCCGAGGTACCCCGGGAAAGCCTACCTCTTGGGTAGCCTTAAGTGCTTGACCATAGCGTTGGCTCAAACTCATCTTCTCAGTTTCCTCAGCAACCTCGGAGGTAACATTTTCAGTGGAGTAGTAAAAAAAACGAGCCAAGTGTGAAACCTCCTTGTTGGAAACCGGATCTAGGTCACCTTCGCACAACTCCTCGGGGAAAGCGGAAACTAGCCTGAATTTTCTCTTCTTCGAGCGAGGGGTACCCTTCGACCCGCTGTGGGAGGTACCCTGAGATTTTTCCTTTGGTCTGGGAACTCGAGGTGGCCGGGAGCCTTTCGGTGGTACCCCCGAATCCTGAGATCCGGAAGCACCACCTACTACAGCTTGAAAGAAGGCATCAAAGGCGTCACTCGTTGATTCCATGACTGCACCCAATGCACAAAAGTTATGTTAGCTGGACAAGTATTAAGTACTACAAAAGTAAAAATAGGAAATGGAAAGCGGGGAAGCGAAACAAAGAATGCAATGATAACGGGGTACCCCAGTCCCATAAATAATAATAGGGTACCCCCCGACACTCGAATCATACATGAGTCACCCCCAGTAGCAGGTGGAGGACTTCGGTCAATTAGCCCCGCTCTCCATAATCGGCTCTCCTCTAGCACATCACTACTCCTCTGTGCACCTCGAAGCCCGTCCACAAACTTTTTCACCTCTCTCCCCACCTCCTAAATTGGGCATGTTCCTTTAGCCCATGTCACACCTGCGAAAGCATAAAGAACCCAAGGTTAGCGAGACATTCAGGCAAAAGACTCCGATAAAAACCATAAGTAAGGGAGATACTTACAGTCTACATTGAAGAAATGGGGAACCTCCACGGGGTTGTCCTTTTCACCCAGAGTCTCTGTCCTCCACCTACCCTCAGCAACAAACCATCCATTTCGGTAACCCTTCTTCAAGGCGGGGTTCCCCTCAACGATGTGACCATGATCACCCCAAGGGGAGAAGTAAGAAATATCGGGACCCTTAGGTTTTTTGAATTGGTAAAGGCCCTTCAACTCCCGAACAGAAATGTCGCGCTTCACGACCTCCAACCATAACACATGCAAGCCCGTGAGCGTCCTCCACCCCGGCAGGGACAGCTACCCAGGAGCTACCCCCAAGTAACTAAACATTCTTATATAGAAAATGTGGAGGGGTAAGCGGAGTCCTAGATCAAAGAGGTCAATGTGGAGAGCAATCCCATCAGACTTCGGACACTCAGGTCGCTCATCCACATGGGGTACCCTAAGCTGGACAGACGAAGGAATATTGTATTTGGCTCTAATTTGTTCTAAGTCCCCCAAAGTAACCCTCCTAACGCCTAGGGAAAAGAGGTTGACAGATTTCGAAGGTGTGGCAGTGGGAGATTTGGGAGGCCGGACCGAAGAACAAGCAGGAGCCTTGGGCTTAGATGGCTTACTCTTTTTTTTAAGATGGGGGGTTGGTCGTTTACTGGGAAAGCGTGGGCTAACACGAGGAGTACTCCTAGGGGGAAGGAGCTCGGAACGAGAATTACAACTCCTAGAGGAACTAGGAAGGGACCTATCCCCCTCGCTAATGGAGATGTGGGAAGGGGAACCCGCAGGAGGGCTGTCAACCCTACTAGCCCCAACTGCACGTCGCTTTTTCGGGGGTGTCGTATGTTTCTTACCCATCTACTTTCCCCTAACAACATATCCATAAGCCCCCAACAACACATCCAATAAGCCACATGTTTCCCACAGCAACATATCCATACCAAACACCACCCACCACACATCAATCACCAAATACAAACACCAATAAAAAAAACAAAATAAAAACAAAAAAAACCAAAAATGAATTTTTCTCAGAGTATGCAAAATAGCGCCACTGTAAATGCGCCAAAGGAGGGAAAACGAGGAGGTATAGCTATGATTCACCAACTCAGTAGATCGGGATTGAAAATCGTGGCGAGACGAAGCTGTCGGCAACCAAAAACAGTGGGTAAAAATATGCAAGTATAAAAATAAAATAAACTTATATACATATGTAATTATTTATAAATAAAAAAAAGAATAATAAAAATAAAAAAACGGAGAAACTGCAGCAAACCGTCGCCGGGGGGGAAGGGCTGCAGCCACCAGCGTCGGTTGTAAGAGCTGCCGCCACCAAACCGACGCCAACCGCCGCAGCTGCAGCCATCAAAATGCCGAAAATCTCAAAGAAGAACGCCGGCCAAAAAAAAAGAAGAAAAAGAGAAAAAAGAAGAGAAAAACTGAGACGCTGCAGCCACCAAGAAGAGCCGGCTGCCATGGCTGCAACCACCAAATCCGGCCCTGGAGATCGCAAAAAGGAGAGAAAGAAGAGATAGAAAGCGAGATAAAATAAAGACACAAGGAGGGAGGTTTACCGTGTGTACCACCGGACCAAGATTTCGCTGTGAGACGCCGGAAAACGCATTAGATCAACGCCAGCCAAGAGAGAAAGAGAAAGAAGAAAGAAAGAAAAGAAAGAAAGGAAAAAGGGAAAGAAGAAAGAAGAAAGAAAGAAAATGGAGAAAGAAGAGAAAACGGGAAAGAAAGAAAACGGAAGGAGAAGGAAATAAAAGAAAAAAGAGTAAAGGGAGAATAAAGCCTATGGAAGATGAACGAGGCTTAAAAAAAGAGTAAAGAAATTTTTTTTTTTAGCTATGATATGTTGATGCAGTTAGAAGAAGAGACAAAATTATGGAAGAAAAATGCTACTGGAAATAATCAATTTTTTGGGAGTTCGTTTGGGGATTTTCAAAATTTTGACACACGTAAGGAGTTTTAAATTCAATCTGACAGAACACGTTGCCCAAGAAAGGAGTTCAGGGATGTTTGAGTGAGATTGGAATTTTCAAAATTCAAACTGTGTGTCAGACGGCTGCCACTTCCCAAGAAAAATGAGAGAGCTACATGAAGACAACTGTTCGTTCTCATAAAAAAAAAAGAGCGGGAAAAGGAAAAGACAAAGAGAAGATTTTTAGTTCGAAGTACACAAAGTTTAGTCAAGGGAAGAAGCTAAGCAAGATACCCTCCGGTCCAGCCGGGTCGCCACGTGTCACTCATACAATGAGTTTCTTTTGCCTCCAATACTTCTTGCCAAAAAGAAACTAGGGGGATGTTGTTTGAGGGAAAAATAGGAAAGGCAATAGAGCGCCACGTGTCAACCAATGGAACGATTTCAGCACAATCGGAGGTACCCTGCACAATCCGAGATGCCCGGCATATAATGAGGTACCCCATACAAGTAGAGATACCCTGCACAATTAGAGGTTTCCCACACAAATAGAGGTACCCCATATAATGAGGTACCACATACAAATAGAGGTATCCCATACAAATAAGGGTACCCTGCGTAATAGGGGGTACCCCATGTAACTCGAGGTACCCGGCAAAGCGGATGTAAGAGAATCCACCGAAAATATCCGCCATGAGAAACGTCTCCGCCTCTTAAAAGATATTATTTGATTTTGTCAGAATTAGGAATCAAGAACGTTGTATCAAAAGGGGGGGACAGCCACCTGCTACCTCTGCCAAAAGTGAAGGACATTGTCTCAAGGATAGTGGTCCCCAACCGCCTACTCGACAGCTACTGCAGAGGTACCCCAGACCACTCTCCAGCGCGCGCCACGTTTCCAAAAGATGAGATACGCCGCGAACATTCACATAACAGCCCCAAGAATCATAAAAGCGGTAAAGGGACGTTAGCCAAAAAGGGTACGTCACATGGCAGTTAAGGTACTCCATATATAAAGACGCCTAGGTTTCATTCTCCATATGTTCTCACTCACTATTAACACTCACACTCCAAAAAATATGTTTTATTCAACCTTAAACCTTAATTTACAGAGGGCTAACCAACTCTCTTGATCAAAAAAAGCTTGAGTTTGCTAACTTGAGTATCGGAGTGTGAACGCCGGGGTACCCCGGCTTTACCTTTAACCTCTATTTCGCTGTTTTGCAAGCGTGAAACTCATTGGAGAAGGACACATCTCTTGCTTCTGACCTTCCACCGTAGCTACCACTCTCTCTCCCCTTCTCACCTCCCCCGAAGTCCAGATATACCACACCGCACACAACAAACCAGTGAAATACCCTATCTCTCCCAAAAATACAAATTTATTATTCTATATTGATTTGGCTTTTTCTACCCCAAAATCAATTGAAAACAAATACAAACAAAGGACCTACTCCAGGAGCAAACAAAAAGGTCGTTGAAGGACGCTACAATAGAAGCTGGAAATGGATAATCTTTGTTGTTAAAAAAAAAAAAGGGACAAAACTGAGTAAATTGGGTTCATGCTCCCAGCAGAGGAGGGGCTTGACATCAGCAAAGGAGGGAATCGATTGGAGATGCCAGATAACATCTTTTCGATACTGGTACAAAAAATTCAAGTGATATTTGTCATTATCAAACTGGTGATGATTATGATTGTGATAATGATGACGTATGGAACGCTGCATAAAAGAAGGATCAGATATGAGAGATGACCAACGCTTGCATACAGCCTTGCAATGGGTAGCCAACAACCCGAGAAGTCGATAAAGGATTAGTAGCAATAAATCACCACTCAGTTCATCAATATAATTCTTAGGCTCCGTTTGGTACAGGTTATTAAATAGAGTTTATAACAGTAGAGCTTATAGCACTAGAGCTTATACCAATAGAGCTTTTGGATAAAAAGTCATTGGGTGTTTGGTTGTCAGTAAAAAAAGTACTTTTGAACGATTAAACTATATGATATTTTTTATATTATATATTGTTAAAAAAGCTCTATAACCTCTACTCCCAAAAGCTCAAATTTTGGGTTTTTGCTAGTAGAGGTAAATTAGCTTATTTAAGTTAAAAAACTCTATTAAAAAAATAACCAAACACCATAAAAAATTTTTAAAAGTGATTATACGATTAAATAAGCACTTATGCCTCTTAAATAAACCATACCAAACAGGCACCTACACCCACCCTCGCTTCTAATCTTCATTCTTTTTCCACTTCCTCCATAATGTGACATGCTTAATTCCTGCAACTACCTTCAAAGGAGAATCTGAATTAATAAAGCAAATCGACGCCATAAGCGCTATTTATATAAACACAAAACACGAATCCATTTTCCTTTACGAAATAGAAATCTTATTCCAACACAAACTAAATAACTTATTATTATTGTTTTCTAATTTATCAAAATTTCAAACTAAATTAAAGACATCGATCAAAATCAAACCAATAAAAAACTCAGTCTATTGTAATTGTACCTGGCAGAAAAAAAAAAAAAAAAAAGGGATCAAACTAGACGGACATTGAAGGAGAATCCTAATTCAGTGTCGAATCGGATCGTTAAAAAAATTGGAACTTTGAAGGAGGTACTTATGGTAGTGACAGGCGTATCTGCAATCGAACGGTCAGGATCCCTATAAGTTAAATTCATCAATTTTGAGCGTACGAGTTTCTGAGTAAACAATTTTTTTTTTTTTTTATTTCAAGGGTCATGTGGCTACAGGACGAATGACTGGGTTTGTAATAATTTGTAAACCCTTTTGCAGTATGGTCGTAAGGTCGTGGTCTTTGGTTTTTTAACAAAATTAAATAAAGGCAACTGCAATGATAGATGTTTAAATAAAATAAAAAAGAATTATATATATATATTACAATCTATTTAATCTTCATATTAAATATTTATCAAAACTATTTTTTAGATCAAATTTATTATAGCACACCAATGAGTTCTAATTGAGTGGGTTTTATCTTTAATTTCCTTAAGTAATACGTAATCCTACTTGAAGTATTACAAAAGGCCCGCCTTCGATGTTTATTATATAGACAATGATCAAAATCAAATCGATTGACCTCCTTCCCAAGTCCAAAGTTTGATGAAATTAAGGGAAATTCCACTGGCTTAAATTCTGTTTGAAATTCTGAAAACTATAGAAACTTAAGAAATAATTTTTTTCATTAAAGGAATAAATATATATGCAAAATTACCTGTATAATTAAGGAAATCTCTATAATATTATATGTATATTATAACATTGATAATGAGATTGTTATAGACTTTTATATTTAAGTGTTTTAATCTCAACAATTCATTTAATATAATGAATAAATAATTAATTGATCAGAAAGTAACAAGTAATCTTCAAGTTTCAGGTAATTAAAACAATTAAATCTTGCTATATATATATAAAACTGTAGACTAGAGGAGGTGATGTGGCATCATCATTTCTCATCTTCTTATATTCTCTATTATCTAATAAATTGGTTGAGATTAAAAAAATAATCACATTACAAAATCCTAAAAACAAATATTAGATTACAAAAGATTACATGTCTCTTCCTCTTTTTATTTAAATTCAATAATATGTAACTATTAATAATAATTAATTATAAGTTTTAAAATATTCATTTATCTTATTATGCCAACAATTAAACTTTAGTGATTTAAATACATCAATTAATTAATATAGAAAGGATGGTTCCTTCATCTTCCCTCAACAATGCCATTAGAGCCTAATTTTAATGTCACAATCTCATATTTAATTATGCAACATTTTGTTTAGTGTCTTTTGGCTTCTTCAAACTCTATACATATTAAGTGGTTAAGATTTGTGGTATCATTATTTCTCATCTTTTTATATTCTCTATTATCTAATATATTGTTTGCGATTAAAAAATAATTACATTACAAAATATTAAAAATAGAAAATAATTATTAGATTACAAAAAATTACACGTCTCTTCCTCTTTCTATTTAAATTCAACAATATGCAACTATTTATTTTATTAAGCCAACTACTAAACTTTGGTGGTTTAAAATATATCAACTAATTAATATAAGAATGAAGGTTTCTTCATCTTCCCTCACCAATGTCACTAGAGTCTAATTTTAATGTCATAATCTCATATTTAATTATGCAACCTTTTATTTAGTGTCTTTTGGCTTCTTCAAACTCTATAAACATTAAGTATTTAAGATTTTTTATGTTTGAGTTTTTTTATTATTTAACCAAATCCTCTTTAGAAATGTTCTTGTGTTTTTATTTTTTGACTTATTTGAATTTTTAGTATTTTGTGCTTCATGGAGTACTCTTTTCTTCATGAGTTGAACAATGATAAAAATAGTTGGATGATAAGAGTTTGACTTTGTAGGATGTGAGAGTCTGTTAATATGAAGAAGAATGAAGAATTGATTAGTGTGAATATATTTTTTATTGATAAAAAGATTGTGTACAGTTAACTATACATATTAATATATATTTTTAAAGTTAACAAAAAAATAATTAACTTTCATAAATAACATTAGTTTTATAAGGCAGCGCCATCTTTAAAAAAAATCAATTCATAATTTTTATCAATTTCATCAAGTGCAAAGTAAAAAAAAAAAAAGGTAATACTACATTCTTTTTTTAAAGCTGCGCGAAGCACGGTTCTATTTTCTAGTATATATATAAAGATGGGACTACAAGAGGTGATATGGCATCAACATTTCTCATCTTTTTATATTCTCTATTATTTAAAATATCTAAAATATTGGTAGATATTATTTGTACATGTCTCTTTCTATTTAAATCCAATAATATGTAACCATTAATAATAATTAATTATAAGTCTTTTGAAACATTCATTTATTTTATTATGCTAGCAATTAAATTTTAGTGACTTAAAATACATCAATTAATTAACATAGGAGTAGAGATTATTTCATCTTTTCGCTCAATAATGTCACTAAGGCATAAGTTTAATTTTAATAATTTTAATGTCTCTTTCTCTTTCTATTTAAATCCAATAATATGTAACCATTAATAATAATTAATTATAAGTCTTTTGAAACATTTATTTATTTTATTATGCTAGCAATTAAACTTTAGTGGCTTAAAATACATTAATTAATTAACATAGGAAGAAAGATTCTTTCATCTTCCCTCAATAATGCCACTAAGGCCTAAGTTTAATTTTAATAATTTTAATGTCTCTTCCTCTTTCTATTTAAATCCAATAATATGTAACCATTGTTAATAATAATTAATTATAAGTCTTTTGAAACATTTATTTATTTTATTATGCTAGCAATTAAACTTTAGTGGCTTAAAATATATCAATTAATTAACATAGGAAGAGAGGTTATTTCATCTTCCCTCAGGCCTCAACAATGCCACTAGGGCCTAATTTTAATACAATAATCCCATATTTAATTATACAACCTTTTATTTAGTGCCTTTTAGCTTCTTCAAATTTTATTATGGTAGCAATTAAACTTTAGTGGCTTAAAATACATTAATTAATTAACATATGAAGAGATGTTCTTTCATCTTCCCTCAACAATACCACTAGGGCCTAATTCTTCTTATTCTAAATTTAAGTTTCATTTGCTTATTATCATCAACAACACAAGTCGATTATGATGCAACTGCCATTATAATTAATGGAGAACGACGAGTTATCTTCTCTGGTGCAATTCACTATATCCTCGCAGCACTCCACAAGTACTGCATGCAAATAATTAATTTACAATTTCTCAAATCACTTGCACTTTCACATTTTCTTCTTCTTTTAACCCCCCAAAAAAATGCTACTTTGCTGCGAAAATATTATCTTGAATTGTTTTTGTTCCTAACAAGCCAAACATGATCCCACATTCAAAACGGTGCGCTTTCATGTTTAGAAAAAATCATGGGCAATATTTTTGGATCAAATAGCATTGTTATTCTTTAAATATGCAAATTTTGATATTATTTATTTCTATATGCGTTGTATTTGTGCAGATGTAGCCAGATCTTATACAAAAGGTAAATGATGGAGGACTCGATACAATTGAAACTTATATTATTTAGAATGCTCATGAGCCTCAGCGTCACCAGGTGTCAATTATTATTATTATTATTATTATTATTATTATTATTATTATTATTATTATTATTATTATTATTATTATGTGCGATATTTATTATTATTGAAATAAACATACAAAATTAACTTATTTAATCTTTCTTTTGAGAAGAGATCAGTACGATTTCTCAAAAAATTTAGATTTCATTAATTTTTTAATTTTTAATTTAATATTTTTAAAACCACGTGAAGCACAGTTTTATTTCTTAATTTTGAATATAATTACCGTCACCTAAAAGTAATTTTTGGCACCAAATGATCTTGAAATAACCACATGACAAGTGCAAATTATATATTAATGAACAGAAGAAGCAAAATGTTTGTAACAGTTACCTGCGTCAATCTGTCTTTTCTAAGCAACATTAATCTAATCCTTGTAATCCTTGAAAACGACGTTGCTCTTCCACCCAAATTTAACTGCCACATTTGCTACCGGGTTGTGCTAGGAGACCAAAAGCAAGTATGATATTTATCGTAAGTTTATTTCATGGAATGGAAATAGAGTAGAATAGGAATGGATTAAGAATGAAAATATGTTGGAATAAAAATAAAATTTTAATATTTATTTGATAAAAATAAATGAGAATAAGAATGTGTTGGAATGTCATTGATGTGTTTACTTGCCAAAATAAATCGGAATAAAAAATGTGAATGTGAATCAATTTATCAAAATACCCATAGTATTAATAATTAATAAAAATAATTAATTTATCATTATTAAGAATATTATCATTATTGTTGTTATTATTAATATTATTATTATTAACATTTATTATTATTATTATTATTATTATTATTATTATTATTATTATTATTATTATTATTATTATTATTATTATTATTATTATTATTATTATTATTATTATTATTATTATTATTATTATTATTATTAT
>MKYO02026205.1:124943-158805 GCA_002013955.2 Citrus medica
AACAACAACAACAATAATGATAATATTGTTAATAATGATAAATTAATTATTTTTATTAATTATTATTTTTATCATTATTTTTATTGTTAATATTGATAATATTAATAAATAATAATAATTAATAATAACTAAAATAATAAAGTTAATTATTACTATTATTATTATTAATTACATTTAAAATAATAAAATTAATTGTGATTTGAATGAAGGTAATTTGGGAAATATTAAAAAATTAGAGGGATATAAAAATAAACATATATTTCATTCTCATTCCCTCATTTTCATTTCCAACTTCCTATGTGAATGGGATTCTCATTCTTTATTCCCAAATTATGTAGGACCCACACATTTTATTTATATTCACAAATTACATTTTGTCAAGTAAACATGGATTTCATCCATTCGTTCATTCTCATTCCCCATTCCATGAAGTAAACACACCATTAGGGTTGAGTCTTAGACATAAGCATAGTACTTGGAAAGTAATTATCGGTAATGAGCTCGTTTGGGATTGCGGTTGAAATTCAATAAGTTGCTTATTTCATAATTTTCGATAAAAATAGTGTTTGATAAATTTTTTAAAAGCAGTTTATTTCATAATTTTCTTCATTTTATCAGCAAGTTTTAAAAGCGGGTAGGGAGCTGCTTTTCATAAGCAGCTTATTTAATAAGCTATCATACATTTTTAAAATTCCTATTATAACCTTAGATTTTAATAAAAGATAATTATATCTTATTTATCCATAAATCATAATATATAAATCATACATTATCTTTATCTTATTTTATGTAACATATTATAAAGTTCTTTATATTTTTTAAATTGAGTTTTTAATGTAATTTTACATATTTAAGAAAAAAGATATGTCTAAACAATTTTATTAAACATATTCTAAAAAGAAAAAGTAATTAAAACTTATGTCTATTTTGGTCATTATATAATAAAATAATATTTTCGTAATAAAATTTATCAAATACATACACTCTACTTTTCAAACTCACAGCAACTGCAACAGCACAGTTTACCAAACGTTAAGTTACTTTTTTAATCAACAACTTACTTTATCTGCACAGTACAAACAGGTTATTTTATCAGCCTCCGCAATCCCAAACCGAGCCAATGTCTTGTAAACAATCTAGTTTGACAATAGGACTCAAATTTACAAGGATTTACCGTCAAATCAATTAGAATAGCAACAACAATTTAAATTTTTTCGGCACCGAAGTATCATGAAATAATTCATATTTGTCAAGAATTCAATTTTAAATAAAAGAATTTGGGATAACATATTTTATTGTATCTCTTTTTTTTTAATAATTCAAAATCACTCGTTTAACCGATTATTATTATTATAAAACTAATTAAAATTTTTATTAATAAAAATAATATATATCATTAATTAAATCCAACATCACATATTAATTTTAAAAAAAATTACAACATGAATTAATCATCAAAAAGCTCCTCGTGTGACGTTGAATGTTGATTATTGCGTGCTTAGGTGTCAATTGTGTCATCGGCTAGAAGAATAATTATCTTTTTAACACCCATTACGCAGACACTCTGATGCTGTGCACAATCTCTTTAATTAAGTGGGACCCTTGTTTTGACATAACAACCACCGCCAAATAGCCTATTATGTTATGTTGTCAGGTATCTTTGTGATATTATATTATATTATTTTAATGTAAGTATATTATATTATATTATATTATATTATATTATTTTTATGTTACATTGTAATGTAATAATTTTTTGTTATTAATTTAAATTATATATTTAAAAAATAATATTTATTAATATTAAAATAAAAATCTTAAATTTTAGAAATCTAATATAAAAAATATCTTCTAATTTTTTTCTATAACATAAAAAATATTTTATAAACATAATTAGTTGACAGCTATTATATAATACTTTGTGCCATTAGATCAAAAGATAAACTTTCTACAAAAACACTAGTCAACAACACATATTATTTATCTATTACTCAATTGACAGCTAATATCACAATACTTTACTGATCAACTACAATAAAAAAAAAATCATTACAATCATTAATAAAAAATAATATAAAAAAGTAACAAGAAGAAAAGTAAATTAAAATAATACCATAAATATATTTATAGTCTAAAAATAAACTCTTCCCAAACAAACTAAAGGTCAGAATATATAAATAGGTTAAAGTGAAAATAGATTGATGAGAAGTTTTAGTTTGTCACTAACAAGTAACAAATTTAACAACATGAACTCATTATGTAAAATAGAGAAGTTTGAGGGGAGCTAAATTTTAAAGCACTCCAATAATAGTAATAAGCAACTCGTCCATTTGGTTGATTCAGTAGCTCCTAAACAAATCAAATCAGGTTGCCAGTGGCACTGCTCTCTCCAGCTACGAGAAAGGCCCGAAAGCCCTTCTTCAATTCGATGGCTTTTACAGCTACTCCTTTATTCTCTTCTACGGCGTCGTCTTCTTCGACTGCTCTCCATCGATCTAAATTCCTTGATTCCGATTTTGCCGCTCCGTTTTCTCATGATTCATTTCATCTCATTAACTTCTCCCGCAGATTTTCCGAACAAGGAATTTGTCTTTCGAGAAAAAAGTAAGTAAATATTTTTCTCCTTCTTCTTCTTCTTCGTTTCTCAATTTATTTTGTGTCTTGATTTTATTCGTAATTTGATTGCCTTAGAAGTACTTTTTGGAGAAGCACTTTCTGGATTCTTTTTTAAAAGTGTTTCTTTTAAAAAAAAAAAAACTAATGAGAATATCGTTTATCATGAGATCATCACTTAACGAGGATTTTCTCTATTTTTTTATTTAAGCATAAAAATGAAATTTATAATTTATAAAAAAAAATTGTAAGAATAAAAGATTAATGAAAATCTGATAGCTGGATTACTTTCAGGATGATGCTGTTCTAGAATATATAAGAATATTCCGTAGAAAAATAATTTACTGTGCTTTTTTTTTTGGTGGCATCTTTTTATAATTTAAGAATTGCATATTAATACTAATGAAGTATAAGTGCTGATTTGTTGTGGTTTATGTGGATTGTGATGTGATTTTGTTTTTTGGATGCTTAGTATTTCTTCAATTGTTAAGCAGGAATATTTTGTTTGCCTCTGTCAACGGTACGAATGCTGTGAGTCCAACCCCCTTGGTTAGTCACATGTTCCTACCACTCCAAATTTTCATTCTTTTTTCTCTAATTTCTTGAGAATTAAAATATGTGGTGATATATAAGTTTGATATATGGTATGGCGGCAGCAATTGTCACGATTATGAAAGTGATATATTTTGATTTGTATCATATAATTCTGTTACCAACATAATTGCTTAAATATCGGTAATTGACAACAAGGAGGATAATCTTGTGATGTCACTGTTTCCCATTCTTCTCTAGCTTTTATGCTATGGATGGCATGATGTCATGACATGGACATGATTGTTTTAATTGCAGAAATCAGACCAAGATGCTGATTACATTCCGATGCCACATGTTCTGATAGACCAGGATTCGAATTCTGATGCAACAATTGTGCAACTTAGTTTTGGAGATCGTCTTGGAGCTCTCATTGACACGGTGAGTGTCTGTTTGTAGTTCAGTCCATTTATTTGTTCTTGAAAATTGTAATGTTGTCTGCTTTTATCATAGTGTATAACTGGGTTGTTCAAAAAAGGGCCAATCTTCACCCATCATAGTTCTCCCCTCATTATACAACTTAACCTGACGTCTTTTGTTCGAATCCAACAAATTGGGATGTTGTAGTTGATTAAGTGCATCTATGTACATAATCATCAGAAACAGAGCATATTTGTTCTTGAAGTTTGGTGGGAAAACACTAGAGCTCCAAGTGTCAAATTGTGCTATTTGCACCCACTGTTTCTTATGACTGGTCTGATTCTTGGTAAAATGTGCCTGTGCATAGACTTTGGAGGTCACCTGGTTTCTTAATTTAAAATGGAGTTCTTGAGATTTTTTGTCCTCAAGGAAAATCAGATTTTTTATTCATTTTGTCTATCCTTGAGCAGATGAATGCCCTGAAAGACTTGGGATTGGACGTGGCTAAGGGAACTGTTAATACTGAAGGTTCAGTCAAACAGACAAAATTTTTCATAACACGATTGTAAGTAATTCTTGAGCAGTAATAGAATCTTTTACTGGCTTTCTAGAGAAGTGGAATGATTTATCGTCTTTCATCTGGTTAGTGAGCTGTGAACATTTTTCAAGTTTCTATGCTTATATCTTGTTCAAGATGATCATCTTTTTCTTACAATCGGTTCAACTATTGTTTGTAAACCTGTCATTGTTCTATATTTTCTAGAATAATAATGACTGCTTACATTAGAAGTGTTATACTCAATAATGTTTATGCTCTTCATTTTCTCTGGGGCATACTTTCTTTACAGGCTACTATACTTTTGTTGTAACTCATCTACCCTGCATTCTCTTTTTGTTTCTAAGTGGAAAAGAAGTTCTTAGCCTACTGTCAGACCCTTGATAGAAAATCCTTGTGTTACCTGCTATGTTGCTTTTACGTGAATGTGTGTAAATAACTTTTATGTTTCGACTTTTGATGGTGGTTCAAATTAAGAGCAACAACTCAAAAATTGGTTTATGTTTTATGGAGAATCAATGTTCAGTTTGTGTCATGACAGTGCATTTTTTAGGCTGGATTTATTGCATTTATATTGAATGGTAATGAACATCTTGGCTGTTTTCCCATTTGCTAATAACATGTCGACATTTGTCCCACGCACATATGGGGACGTGAGTCGTACTTTGAGCTGGCTCAGTTTATGAGTTAAATATCAATTGTTATATGTTTGCAAGCTCTTAGCTCTGTGAGATTGATTTTTGTTATGCTAGAGACACCGGGCGCAAAGTTGAAGATCCTGACTTGCTAGAGAGAATTCGACTTACCATCATTAACAATCTTTTGAAGTATCATCCAGTATGTATGCTGACTTGATACCTTTGAGTACTTGTGTTTCTGTTGTTTGTGTATGGTTTGTTTTTTGGGGAAATGAATGAATGTAGAAAAACTTATCTACTAGTGAGATTATTGAATAAAATAAAGAGGAAGACATTGGTAAAAAAGGGAACAAAGGGGTGAAATAAGTGAAGTATTTTGGGGAAAAACATTTAGGGTAAGGTTATCTATTACAAATTAGAACAATCTAAGAGATGGAGACATAATTGAAGAAATAGGGGGAGAAACCAAAAGATTTTATCCAATGATTCCATTATTTACACCAAGTTTGACTCAAATCTGAAAATAAGGCCATGTAGTGACCAAGACCTAATTTCAGGTGAGGAAAAAAAAAACAACTAGAGAAAGAAGTTCGGGCCTGATAAGTAATGTAAAACCTGTCCATATAAGAAAAGTTATATTATGGCTTAATCAGCTAACAATGTCTTGACTTGAAATAAAAATCTTAAGGTTCTAAAATCCTAAAAATGATTCATTATTTTGAATTTTTTTCTCTTTTTTTTTTTTTGGGTTGTTGGTGCATTGAACTCCCAACAATGTCTCAAATTAGATTTTTTTTCTTCAAGTTCACTGATATTTCTCCTTTGGTGCTATAGGAATCCAGTGAGCAACTTGCCATGGGCGAGGCTTTCGGGATAAAAGCTCCAGAGAAAAAGGTGGTCTACTTAGAGATTATTTAAGCCCAACAAAACTCTCTCGGTTATAATTTGCTTTTATTAGTTCACTAGTTCTTTTACGTGATAGACGTTGTTTTCATGCAGTGCATCATAGAAGGGCTTTTTTTTTTTTTTTGGGCATGCTGTGGTATAAAATGAAAGGAAAAAAGATAAATTCAGACATGGGCAAATGTCGATGCCCAGCAGATTTTAGTGTATCACCTTAGATATATTAATGTCTCTGCTGGCTAGCCATGAGGCATTTCTTCACAGTTGAGAATATTAGAAACTTGACCTGAAGAGACAACTTTTTCTGCCAGTAAATGCGGCTAGCCTGCTATTATTATGTTGTCAATTTAATTGCTTTAATTGCCCCATGTCCATGCAGTTCTTTGGTTGATTACGCCACTTGCCAATCTTGACAATTGGTTAGTGTTAGTTTAGAAAAGTTTTTTTTCCCGTGTATAATTCTGTTTAATATCTTAACTTTTGAATACGGCCCTTGATTCTTCTAATCAGATTACTTCCTCATTTTCTATGCTGTGCCAGATTAGGCACGCCAAATAAAAATATAAATGAAATATACGCAATTTCTAAGACCAGCTTCTTTATTGTCATTAGTGTGTAAATTGAGCCTTTTTCTTTTGTTATACAAGGTTCCTTGCTCAGACTCAGTAGATGTCTTGCATGTGCTTACTGTAATTGTACAAACTTGTAAAATTTGTGACTTTATTTAATGGCAGCTTGATGTTGATATTGCCACCCATATACATGTCAAGGAAGATGGGCCTAAGAGAAGGTTTGCATCTCTATATTTTGATTGAAATCCTTTTAGTATGTTAATTCACATGAAATCTATTTTTGAATTATTCTATTAAACTTTTCACTACCCATAGAGGATTTAAAAGGAATAATGAATTTTTCACCACAATGCAGAGAGGTATTTGGTATGTCATTTACTAACACCTTCATTATGTATTTTACCAGCTTGCTTTATATAGAAACAGCCGATCGACCTGGATTACTTGTAGAGATCATGAAAATCATTGCAGATGTTAATGTTGATGTTGAATCCGCAGAGATTGATACAGAAGTATTCTTCCTTGTTTTTCTCTCTCATTCTCTCCACATTTTTCGCGCGCTAGCATAGTCCCTGGCTCCCAGTTCTGTATTCTTACTGTCTTCAAATTTTCTCCTGTGTTTCAATAGGGACTTGTTGCCAAAGACAAATTTCATGTCAGCTACGGAGGCGCAGCATTAAACAGTTCTTTGTCTCAGGTAATTGTTTACAAGTCATTTTTTTTCTTTGGGAAAAGGTTTATGAATCAAAGTTGTAACCAGTAAATTCAGGCAATATATCCATCAAATGTCCATTCATTCCACCTCTTCTGAGCAAATGCTGGGATTACTTTTTATTCAAACTTCTGGGTGACCAAGCCATTATTATAAAATTTTATGATGCCTTGTGGAAATCCTCACTCTGAGACTGATTTCTCTTTAAACGTGCAGGTGTTGGTGAACTGTCTGCGATACTACCTTCGAAGGCCAGAAACGGATATTGACAGTTACTAATCATAATCAGAAGAGTTACTATGTTGCTGTAAACGAAATGTAACAGTTCTGTACCAAGTATTTTGTGAGCTCCCCATTGAAATTGTATGTTGCAGATTATGATTGTCTTCATCACTTTCTTGGGTGCTTGGGGAACAAAAGTGGTCAATTTGAAGAGAGTTAATTAAAAATAAATGTAACTGGAAAAAGAAAAATAATCTTCTTCATGATGAGCTCTCCCTTTGATAGTTTGGCAAAATATTCCATCCTCTTTTATCTGATTGGTGAAGAATGAATTACTTGAAAATTTTCTGAAGAAAAACTCACACTAATTAATACAAGCAACGGGTAATTTTTTTAAAAAATAAAAATTAGAGGGGTTTGGTTAAGTATGAGTGGTGATAGAGGTAACGGTTTTAATCTTCTAGAGGTATGGGTTTTGAATTTGGTCAGATAAGTGAAAGGAGAGTTAATTTTCATTGATTAAAAAAACAATTACCGCATATACATGACAGTGAATAAATAAGGAAGCTAATTAGTTAAATTATTATAATTATACCATCTCGACATGTTAAGATGCGTTTGATTTGCATAAGTATTTTTTTTCATTATCATACGTAGTAATGGTTCAAATTACTTAAATACTTTTATTATTTCATGCATATTAGATTCTAAGAATTTTCAATAAATAAATAAATTTTAGAAAAGTTATTCTAGAGAAATTGCAGATTACATAATTGAATCAAATTTAGAAATATCCTCCAACTCCAGGTGGCTTGACCAAATTGCTTAACAATCTATTTACATGGCAAAGAAAGGAAGCTGCAAGAAGAAGTTTTGGCATGCTTAATAAAAAGAATATGATAAGACCCAATTTTCCTTTTGCAGCAGTTGGATTCAAGAGTTTAGGTGAAGGATTAGGTAACATTCTTTTTAATCTTTGCAAGGAAGCATTATTCAATGATCAAGACCATAAATTTGCCGCAAAAAACAGCCAGAAAAGCATTGGTAGTTGTTGCCTTGTTCAAGCTAACCAAACTTCCACTTCACTTTATTCTCAAGCAAAATAACACGTTAAACAAAAGCACTGGGCTATAAATTTGCCAAGAATTATCAGCATCCATTAACAGCAAACAATGTCATTAGCATTGACAGTTCTGTTTTTTGGTCTTTTCCACAGCTACGTCACCTTGGCTTCTGACCCTGATCCTGTCAATGACTTTTGCGTACTCAACAGAAGTTCAGCAACTACTAGTCTTCCATGCAAAAATTCATCACTTGTCACAGTGGAAGATTTTGTGTTTTCGGGCATAAAGTTTCGCGGAAAGTTCAGTGAAACCGGGTTAGCATCCATTCCAGTTAATGTGAATGTCTTTCCAGGATTGAACACTCTTGGCACGTCCATGGTACGCGCTGATTTTGATGTTGGCGGTGTTAATGTTCCGCATTTCCATCCAAGAGCTACTGAGATAGCAGTTGTGCTAGAGGGAAAGATCTACTCGGGATTTGTCGACACACAAAACAGGATTTTTGCTAAAGTGATTGAAAAGGGTGAGGTGATGGTGTTTCCAAGAGGCCTTGTACACTTCCAGATGAATGTTGGAGACACCTGGGCGACTATTCTGGGGAGTTTCGACAGCCAAAACCCTGGATTGCAAAAAATCCCATCTGCGGTATTTGGTTCAAATATTAAGGAAGAGCTTTTGGAGAAGGCTTTTGGCCTGACTCCCAAAGAAATTGCTAAGTTAAGGAAGAGGTTTGCTCCCCATCGGTTGTGAGTTAAAAGATGAAGGTAGCTAAGTTAAGGGAAAGGTTTGTCATTTCTGGTACTTAAGATTCTTAGGCAGTCTGTAGCAACTATGAATCAAAACAATTTTCACTATGTATTGATGGTTAATACTAAAGAAATTCATCACGGAAAAGCTAGGCGAATAATAATATGTGGGGTACATTTTTCCTATCCAGTTTTGTTTTAGCATATTCTTCTGTTAAGTTTATTTTCAATGTTGTACAAGACTATATGATCTTGAATCTGATTTCAGCCCAAGGTATAAATGCTTCACTATGAAGGTAAATCTGAAATACTACATAATTCAACAGCAGATGATAATTATCGAGAATCATAATGATAATTTTCATGAAGCCATGCTGATATTTCCATGCTTAAAAAAGACATAACGAAACAAGTGGGAGCCATACAATGATGGTCACCACATGTCCTATGCCAATTGGAGAAGCAAAAGTAATAGATATCATGTAGCAATTTGTTCACCATGCTGCTTGTGTTTAATGAGGAGCTTTTTAAAAAAGTAAAAGCTAAAAAATTATGAGGTCTCTCCTACTTTTGCCCCACTTACAGCTTCTTATTGAAGATTAGGTGCTCGGGATTCGAGTACTCTCATTTTGGCTCAAATTCAGTAGATTGAAAATTGAACCCATTTATCATACATTGGTTGAAATCTCAAGTCCCAGCTTCATACAAAATGAAGCAGAAACTCTGCTTTTCATATTACACGCCCATAAAGAAAGTCCCGGAAACTTCAGTTCAGCCAGCAGTTTGTGCAAGAAATAGAAAACAAAGGAAAGATTAAGTACAATAACATATCATACAGACTCTAGGGCGACAAAAACAAAGTCTTCTAAACTTTTGTAGAATAGTTATTCTACTCAGGTCTTTGTAGTTTTCACTTAGAGCAATGCACTTAACATTTCATTCCAGCTATCGGGCACCCCAGGGAGGCACCAGTGACTGCAGTCGGAGGAGAAGTCTTTGGAATGTTGCCTTTCTTCTTGACCCATTGCCCTTCTGTAAACAGAAGGATGCCCGTCTCTACGAAGAGCTGACATTGTCGTAATATCTTGCAAATACACCGGAAATCTCATTCTCCGCAACACCTCTTTTAGTACTACCAACTGTTCAGGAACATGTTGGTGACTAAAAAAGGCCAGAGGAGTCCTCTGCTTGTAACATTTCCAACCATTTTCTCTGTTGAATGAAGATAAAGTGAACACTACCACTTAAAAGACATAGCCAAAAGCGATTACACTGTTTATATATGCACAGCATATTGTATTGTACCTGTTGTGCCTAGGAGACATGCTCCGGAAAATGACTCTGGCTCTACGAGGATCAATATTCAAATCTATCCATTTTGCCCATGTTGTGAGTCCTTTCTCATAAGCAATCATCGGATTCATAACTTTATAGACAGACTTTCCCTCCATGTAATAGTCCCATCTAAAATTAGTCATAGGTTTTCAATTAGCTAAGATTATTAAATCGTGCTATGGCTCTCAAGTAAATACAATTGAAATTACAACATGTATAGATTGTGCATCTTAAAACTGGAAATATATATTTTCTTACGAACTCCATTGTTCCGAGTGAGTCCACCAGTGAGCTGAATCAAACACAAGTACGTCGGCTCCTCTCCAGTATCTTGCGTTATCTTCAATCAAATCCAAATGTAGTATCCTCTTGTTTTCGGGTCCTTTCTTCAGTTCAACAAGGAGTGGAGCCCAAGAAAACTCAATTGATGTCTCGAAATCCTGTTAACATCATACACTCTGTATATATAAACAACTGATAAAATCAATAAGAAAAACAAACAGCGATAAGGTTCCGAATATTTCAACTCAAGATCTCACCAAGGCATGGAAGGCCATTGAAAGACCATTGTAAGTCACTTTCTTGCGCCCCATGGGAACAACTCCCTGCACTAAGCAAACAAGAGATTCCCACTGGTTCCTCATTATGGAATCACCAACAAGCATTATTCTTTTCCTTCTCATCTTAGCAAGAAATTTCAAGGCATCGAACCTGAAACCACATTGCCCTCTTTAGATAACATTTCAATGCATACGCATCTACTTCTTGCAAAAATTAACATATTCAGTTTAAGTACCTTGGAATTGAACAAGCATGAGGCTTCCATTTCCATTTCTGGTAGTCAGAATCTGGCCGTCCATTTTTCTGGCAGCTTACAGCAGTACTAAGATAAGGGCAATTAGAATCATAAAGAGGGTAAGATGGGTCATAAACCCATTTTCCAGAAGTAAAATCACAATGCCTTGATGAATCACGCCGGGATTGGACCATATTAACTTCACTGTCTTCTTCATTAAGCCAAAACTCATCGGTCTCTAGGCCAAACTGGGATGACTTGCCGGTGAAGAAACATAGAAAAATACCGATCAACAACAGAAACTGAGGCTTATATGCAGGTTTAGCCATTGAAGCACAGAGTGTGGAAGTTGGAGCAGTGAAGTAGAGTCCCAAGTTTCCAATGAAGAAGCCTATTTAATGCATAGAAAATGAAACTAAGTCTTAAAAGTTGACAAAAGGGTTTCCATTTAGGCCATGAGTCACGGCAAAGTAAGAGTGGACCATATTCTTTCTACTCATTGCCATTAACATTGTTGCTGGTAAATTGTTGAAAGTAAAAATGATTGAAGGCACAAGTTTAGGGTCCGTGACATGCGCGTTTTGTAGGCCACGAACATTAATCATGCAAGGATATTGATCATTTAATTGTTGCGATGTCAAAAAGGAGCACAGCAATCACCAAAGTTGAAAGAAATTAGGGGCAAAATAGTAAATGCATGCTTGGGTGGAAAATAAGTGCCCACAAGTGTTAATGCATTATTTTTGTCCTTCAAGGTCAAAAGTAATTACCTAACCTGTCATTGAGACAAAGTTGAAAGTTGATCCATGGTGGGTTTTACCACGTCAAGGGTAGAATAACAAAAGATTAAAAAGAAATGGAAACTAAATGAATATTTTAACGTTATGAGGATTAGGAGTGTTCCGAATCTAATTTGATTCACTCAATTCATTTAATCTGTAAAAATATGATTCTGTAAAAATATGATTCGTGAAAATTTGATCTGTAGATTAGTAGATTGGATTGAATTGAAAATTTAAAAATTCATAGTTGGTGGATTGAATATGAATTTATTTTTATAAATTTGTAAAAATTCGTGAATCCATAAAAAAATTAATTGAAAAAATAAATCTTATAAATGTAGCATTGATACTTACTAATAAATAAATAAGTTAAAAATAGTTAAATAAAAAATATTAAATATTTGAATAATTAAATAAGCAAATATAGCTTCTTAAATATTAAAAATTCTAAAGCATAACAAAAAACCCTAAGCCAAAACATTTAATTAGCACATAACACCAAACCTCTTCCCCACCGTATGCACATGCTATCACTATTTCACTTCATCACTTGAGGTACTTATTATTTCTTACTTTCTTTTCAAGCTCTTCAAGTTTCTTAATTCTTACTTGTTACACCTAAGGTCTCAAGTTTCAACTTTTGTATATATTTAAATTCATAATTTTAGTTAATTCTCATGTATTTATCTAAACAAAAGAGATATTTTTTGGCATATTATATTTTGAAACTTTGAATGTATTATTTTATCTTTATTTAAACAATTAACTTCTTTAAATTTTATTCAATTCTGAATTTAATCGGTAGTAAAATTATTTTATATTAGATTTTTTAATTTTATTACTTCGTAGATTAGACAAAATTAAAAATTTTAATTCATAAATTAATCTGTAAAATGATGGATTGGATATGAATTGGGTCAAATCTGCATCCAATCCACAGACATATGGATTGGATTTGGATTGAGTTTCACCAATTCGTAAATTGTATTGAATTGAAAATTTATAATCCGTAAAATTATGGATTGAATATGGATTGATGTCCAATTCATAAACATTCCTAAATTAAGGATTTTGATGAGTTTTGAAACATTAAAAAAATGATTAATGTAGTGAAACATTGTGGAGATGTGATCATTTTTCCATACACAAACTTTTATGTATAATTTTTTAAATTTTAAATGCAATTACTGTTGGAGAAAAATCAGGTTTTTAAAATTTTTATAAAACCTTTTGAAGATCGCTCTCATATAATATATAAGAATTCGTATTCTATAAATCGTACCTTGAAAATCCGAGTTGGCTTTTTCCGCTGAAGTGATTTAGGCTCCTGGATCACGATCCGCCACCACCACTCCTGTTAGATCACGATCCGTCACCACCACGCTTGTTAGATCACGAATTGTCACCAATGATCTTCCAGATTATGACTCAGGTTCGATCTGCACTTGACGTGTGGGCGCCTTTATCACTACCAAAGCAACTAGCACGAGAAAATTTTTCTCTCAATAATGGAGAGAAAAATCTTATTCTCTGATTTGTATAAAGTGGCTTCTCTCTTTTTCTTTAGAGAAAATAAGCCTTATATATCTCCATTTAGTGAAAACCCTAGGCTCCAAGAAAGCCCAAAATAAAACTCACGTTGTTTTCTTTTTCAATAGGGGACCCACCTTGTAAAATAACATAAGGCCCCTTACACATAAGCTTATTAAATGGAGCCTCCCACTAAATGATATATTTAGGCTTTTGACCCAAATAGCTAGTTATCTTGCTTATTAGTCCAGTAGTGGTGCAGTCAATTAAATGAGCTAACCCGGGGATCATTTGGGAACATACAATAGTGGCTACAATAATTAGGCTTGTAATTAAACTAGCCCAATTATTTAATTCCAAATCTACTCCACTAAAAGATTGGAACTGACTTCCATAATTGTATGCTCGAATAATAATTCGTCCCAAGCCACATTGATTTCTTTACTGCACAATCCTTTGTACCACATCGTTAATTAAATTGATATCTCAACTGTCCAATCAATTTAATAACATCTTTTTCCTTGATCCTTACTGGTTTTCTCTAATGATCATTTTCAACATACTAAATATGTTGACACACTCTGGCCAGAGAATTCTATGATCAAGTGCCGAAAACCCATCAAGAGATGTGTTGTACAAATTCTATATTGTTAATCCATAACTCCAATACTCATAATTGCTCCCACCAAGATACCGGGTAATCTTGACCACAAGAATGTGTCGTGCCCATTGGTAACTCAAATGGAATAACAATTACAATCATGAAATCATAATTAACTCAAGATTAAGATTACAGTAAAATCAACGCCTATGAGATTTAATAAGTCTGACAGTTATTACAAAGTTAATTAAATCTCATATGTGATCCTGTTCAATGTAGTCGTACTACATCAATAAATTCATACATGATTAAGACAAATCATTCAATGAATTTATTACAGTCTATACCTAAATAAAGTGCCCAACTTTATTTATCAACTGCGAACTAAATTTATTTAATCATAAGATAACTTGTATTTATGTCTTCTGTGAATCCACATGGTGATCACATAAATACATATAATATGATTAAATGGACTTTAATACAAACATTAATGCAATGAAGATATTTGAATAAAATACCTCATTTATTTTATTAATCAGAAAAATAGTTTATTACAATTAAATAAACACATATGCTTTTAAAGAGCATATATTCCCAACAATTACTATTAAGAAGTCATAAAATTAATGAATCAATAAATAAAAACAATGATATGAGACCAATTACAAATATTTTATATATTTTTAAAAATAATATCAGCCTTCTCAAATAATATCCCAATATTTGTATCCTTGTCTTGAGTTACTACTTCCATTATTTCAATTTAAATTAAAAAATTTCTCTCCTTTTTCCAGCTCTTTTAGAGAAAACATTCTTTTTATTTAATTTATTTATTTATTTTGGGGGAAAAGTATAGATATCGCGACTCGCGAGCACAATCTTTGTATTTTGTAATTTGAAATCCTGCTTGAATAAGATGTGTCATAAAACAGCCCATTTGTTTGGGCTAAAAATATGGCCCAAGATTGCTCTCTTACTTTATTTCAGTGTCGGAAGAGTAATGCTTTATTTTTGTAAACATGCTATTGTGCCCCCGAATTGTTTTTATATTGACAGTATTAGCCTTTTAATCAGACCCGTAAATTGCCAATGTGAGAAGAGTGATGCTTTTCACACCCCTTTAATATTCTTATGAAATCCCATTTTTGTAACCACAGTTATACACCAAGAGAAAATTACATAAAGAACTATTATGAATTTAATTAAACTTAAATATCATTATAAATCATGAACCCCAACTATCTTTAAATCTTAGTATATGATATAATTGATTTTCTTTATAAAATCGAAATAATTTTGAATCAGCGAAGAAATAAACTACCTAGTAATACGATTTTTTTTTTAAAAAGTCTGTTTATAATTTAGTTAATTTATTCTAGATGATGGTAAAATTAATTAAAACTATGTTGTAATCTTTTTATCCTTTTTTTGTAATTTAAAAAAAAAGAGCTAAAAATATAAAAAGTGGAGCTTCTTAAGAGTTTTAAAAGGGTATTGAAAGTTCAACTCATGTCAAAATTATCATCACACAACCTATGCTATTTGGGCTTGGTTGGGTCAAGTTGTCTTTATTTTTTGTTTAGGATAATGCTATTAGAACTTATTTTAAAGTCATATTCGACTTTCTCAATTTCTCTCACCAATTCTCACTATCAATTAACTTCACTTATTTCTAAAATTATCTTTATTAGAAGATAAAAATATAATTGAAAGACAAAAACGATTCTATAATGTTAGCCACATTTGACCACTATTATTGCCACCTCAAGCCACCATTTTTTTAATTTTATTTTATCATTCATTCAAATCTTAGCCACTTTATTATTAATCCATTTTCATTATATATCATTCACTTCAATTGATTTATAATTTCTTGATTCATATTTGAAATTGTTCTTTGCCTCTTTTCATTTGTTATCATTTTGATTTTGATATTATAATATAAATCTTCCTAAAATCAATTTAAATAAAAGAGGGGTTTTGGTCGACTGTTGGGAATTTACTAATAGGAAATCAATTAGTAAAGGCTAGTGGTCCAGTAGTTTGAAGCAGTGATTGTGGTGGTGGAAGGTGGATAGAGATTTTGGAAATGTATTTGTTTTTATTTTATTTTTTAATTGTTTAAGAATGATAATTACGAAAATAAGTGAGATTAATTAAAAAGTTAAGGATGGTAAGAGAAAAGAAAGGTGTCACGAACACCCCATTTTTTATATTCACAATTTTAACATTTTAATCAAACAGACGAATTGTTAATGTCAATGATCAAAATTCAAAGTGAAGAGCCAAATGAAATTGACGTGACATGCAATTTTTTAATTATATAATTTTTGTTTTGAGCTAACTTCAAATTAATTTTCCTATCATCAATTTTTTAAAAATTCAAATTCAAATTCAAATGAACATTTAAGAAAAACTAAGCCACTTAGTCAAGTTCTTGAAGGCTAGATAATATATAAGTAAGTCCTTGAAGGTTAGGTGACATGTAAGTCTAATTATACACACGTACAATGAAACTATTATATTGTAGCAAATAATTCCTTCAATAAAATTTATTAGTCGCTTATAAATTAGTCAAGATCTTCTTTTACTAGCGATGTGGAATTTTACACCAAACACACTATTTTCCAGTTTGATGTAAGATAATCAATACAATACTGCTCATTCAAAAAACTAAATCACAAATTTTTAGTTGCTCTAAATTTCTAATTGCTTTAATTTGCTTGATAATATCTTTTTCTTTTCCTTCTACTCTTGCGACTAACTTACTCATCAAATTTGTAAAATTAATAACTATAATATTTGTATTGAAATTATCTAATTCTTTCTTTTGGTACATTTTAATCCATTCTCTCCATCCTAAATATATTTGTCTTTTATGATGTCCTAATGTGCTTTCTAAGTATACTTATTTATAATTTGAGTATGATATTACTACTAATGCTTCGATTGAATGTTCAATTAAAATTCCTTCCCATTAAATAAATATTTGTTTCAAATCTCTTGTTTCATGTACTGTTAGTTCAATGCAACACTTTTTTTTTTAACTTAATGCAACAAATGAATTGCCTTAAATATGTAACAATATATGTTATAGGGAAAGAGTAGTACTTAAACTTACTTTATCAATACATTATACCAAACAAAGTTTAAGTAGTTTTCAATTAACTTTATTTGATTGGGTATCTGAATTTAATTTTAGAAAAGACGAGTTAAAACATTCATTTGAACTTTGTCTACTCTTTTCTTTTTAATTTTTTTAAACATTTTACTCTTAATTTTTTTTTAACATTCATTTAAACTTATCGCATGAATTTGAAGTAAGCACTTCATTCTAATTTACAAGATTTAATTTGTATTGGAAAGGATTTGAACCCAGTACCTCTGAATTTTAAGCTTACTTTAACAAATTATTTGTCTAATGTTCAACATTTCATTACTTAAATGGTAGAACTTAAAAGTTTTTATTACTCTAACTGAGTGTGTTATGTGATCAAAACATACTTACTTAGGGTGCGTTTGGGATTGAGATTGGGCAGCTGTAGCTTAAAGTTACAGCACTAAAGTGTTTGGTAAACACTAACTGCTGTAGCTTTTAAGCTATGTTGATATAATTTTTCATTTGTATAATATAAAATTTATTATATCTTTAATAATTTTGATAAAATTATTATTTAAAATTTATATTTACTATTTATTATTAACTTTTATTTTATAATTATAATTTTTTTTTCATAGCAGCTGTACTTTAAAAGTTACAGCACCTTAATCCCAAATACACACGTAATCAATTATATCACATGGTCTATTTAAATGAAGTAGTTGACCTTTACCCAAACATGAACAAAAGCAACAGTTCACCAACCAAATAAATAGACCCATCTCTCCGTTGAATTCAACTACAAGTCAACCAAAGTCAATTTTTAGTAACCTTTTCATCCCTTGGTTTTGGTCCCAGCAAATCCAAATAAAGAAAAAAGAAAAAAGAAAAATGAATGTTTACCAAAGATGCCCAAAAAAACTTAAAAAAAGAAAAGAAAATGAAACTAAAAAGCCATAAATAAAATTCAATCACCTACGTGATGTAACACAAAAAGGGTATATTCTCAAAAGTACAAGCACCAAGAAATTCAGGGTCCCAAATTTTGAAGACACACCCCCACGAAACAAAACAAATGTACAAAGAGAACTTGATCAACGGTTCCAATTCGTCTCTTCCAAATAATCTCACGGCTCTGATCTCTCCTGACTCTCCCCGCTAAATTTTTGGAGGACCCACAGTTTCCCCTCTCTCTCAAGAATCTCCACGAGGCCAGCTTCAAGGCTCCTACTGCTTGTGTGCTTTCTCTTTCTTAAAAAAAAAAAAACTCTTTTTGTTGTTTCTCTCTGCAATACGATCCTGTTTCGTGCTCGATCGGTCAATGCCGGTGCGTTTTTGCTTCTCCCGAGCTTTCAATTGCTCAATTGTCGCGCTTTTCCGCGTAGTTTTAGGGTTTTGTTTCAGGCAAAATTTCATAAAACCCTAAATTTTTGTTCGAATTTTGGTTTTTGAAGTTCGCGAAAGTTTCCTAATCCATTCTTTTTAACTTCTCTCTGATTTAATGAAGTCAGATTCGAAAGGAGTTGTCGTTTCTTGGGGCTTTATATTTTGTTCAATTTGTGTTTTTCTCGATAATTCGGCTTCAATTTTAGTATCTTTATTTGCTTACATGTTTATAGGTTTAGTTCTTAATGGCTTCATAAGTTTTCTGTTAATGTTAACCGTTGTTTCGTTACTGGGACTTGCTTTTACTGTTGACAATTTTTGAATTAGCATTATGAGAGTTCATTTAGTCTATTAATTTAAGTTACCAGTTATATTGACTTTCTTGGCATGAAAGAAGGAAACTGTTGCTCAAATTGTGTCATAAGTTACTAGTAGCATTATGAAAGTATACTTATCAATTATTTTGGTTACTGTATTGTTGTACTTTCAAAGATTGATCTCTGTTCTGTGAAATAAAATATACCCCGACTTTGAGTTTAAGGAGAGATCAGTAAACAATGCTTTTAGACTTATTCCAGGAATGTGGACATGATCAATATGTTGAACTGCAAATTGCTTATGGATGTGTGATGTGCCTAGTATCAGTGAAACTCACTTGAGTCACTGAAAACAATATTTTGGCTTAAATCCGTTTTGTAGATATGAGTTGAATTTCAATTATGGCTGGAAATGGGAGATTTGATTCTAGTTCAGCCAGTCCAGAAGATTTGGCTTTTTCAGGGAACTATTCAAATGGGCAGCGAGGGAATTATCCTTTGGATAGGTCTGGAAGTTTCCGGGAGGGAAGTGAGAACCGGATATTTAGTTCTGCCGCCAGTACGTCTCGGGGGATGGCAACAGCAATTGGGGATGTTCCGCCACTATCTCAGTGTTTGATGTTGGATCCTGTTACAATGGGTGATCAAAAGTATACACGGCTAGGAGAAGTTAG
The DNA here is from genome assembly GCA_002013955.2 of Citrus medica. Lineage (NCBI taxonomy): Eukaryota > Viridiplantae > Streptophyta > Magnoliopsida > Sapindales > Rutaceae > Citrus > Citrus medica. The sequence continues at coordinate 144,445 of MKYO02026205.1, forward strand.
GAGATTATTGGGCATTTCTTTTGGTACCTCAGCAGAAGACAATTCTTTTGGAGCTGCTCATTCGAAGCCTCCCCCTCCAGTGACATCAGAGGAACTTAGACGGTTCAAAGCAAGTGTACTAGATGCCTCAATTAAGGCTCGGTAATTACAACTTTCTGTTTGTGAAATGCCTTTGACCCTTATATGTGTCTTATTTGAGGCTCTACATTCTCTTTATCCGTGGCATATGCTCTGCATCTTCTGATTATATGCTGTGTGGCACAATACACTTAGATGCTTTTATATGTCATTTAGGATTGATTATATCATTAAAATTTGCCTATGAACATGTGCGCATAAACTGAATATTCTGATCTTCTTGGTATTTGGCTGTATGCAATTTACCATGATCTTAATGGGCATTTTTTCTTTTTAATTATTATTTTTAATCTATCGTGCACTTTTGGAATCACAAGCTTGATTCAGACAATTTTGGTCTTTTATTTTTGTAATTTGTTTGTGAGTTTTTGAAAAGCAAATGAATACATTCTGACCTACGGAATGCTTAGCTTAAAATGCAACATTGTTTGTATCAGGGGTAGAGCAAAAAGGTTCGATGAATCCTTGCACAAACTGACCAAGTACGCTGAAGCTTTAAATTCAAAGAAGCAACAACGGAATGAGATGTTAACAAATGAGAGATCAGGTGGGACAAATTTGCTAAAGATGGGAAGTCTGTCGCAACGGAACTCTTCAGACCTTTTGCCTCAAAGACTAGATGGCAGGACTAAAAATGCAGTTCTGAACAAGAGAGTTCGCTCTTCAGTAGCTGAAACAAGGGTTTGTGATTAAATAGTGTTTGAAATTTTTCTTTATTTCCATCATAAAACATTGTCACCTACCTTGTTTCTTTTTTTATTTTTCCTTTTTCTTCTTGTTTGTCTTTTGAGAATCATTTGACTCTTTTCTTTTTTCTATTATTGTCGGTGTATATCAACTGGTGAGTTTTCTTGGATTTGTGTTTGGATTAAATGCTTCTCACCTAGGGTTGAGGTGGGGTTTGGTTTATTATATGGTACAGGAAAGAAAATTAAATTGGTATGTACACATTACAGAGTGCTCTCTCTCTTTTATTGTTTTGATATTGGAATTTGAACGAGCCATTATGGTTCTGTTTCACTGTTTTGATATTGGAATTTGAATATGTCGTTTCGCTTCTACTCATTTCTATCTGACGAGCTATGTAGAGAAGAATTGTAAGTTGCAATGAGGAATGGGATGGAGGAAAATACAGATAGATAATAATAGGCGAAGAAAGAAACACCAATATAAAAATTAATTGGCATGAGATAACCACTGAATTTTGTTCTTGTGGAGACATCTTTTAGCCATAACTTCTGCTCCTTGTTAAACCAGAAGATCCTTATATAGCTCCTAGAAGAGTAGAAGAATTTTTTACGCAAATAATAAGAAAGCTTGCATGATTGTGATCTTTCAAACTATTGCGTGACGGACTTGGACTCTGTAATTATTTTCTATATTAATCTTTTTTCCCCCTAAGTTTTCTTGCTGGGTATCTTGAACAGTCTCTGCTTGCTTAACATCTTGCCGATACTCATATACTGTCTTGATGACTTGATTTGCTAGTTTGTTTTCAAGCATCGCGAGTAATTAATTTCCTTTCTTGAAAATTTACTAGGCCGAAGGCCGAAGTAATATTCATGGAAGACAGCCTCTAGTTGTGATGAAAGATAGAGATATGCTTAAAGATGGTTGTGAAACTTCTGATCTGGTTGAAGAAAAGATTCGAAGACTGCCTGCTGGAGGGGAAGGGTGGGATAAGAAAATGAAAAGGAAGCGTTCTGTTGGCACTGTTTTTACCAGATCTGTGGACAGCGATGGAGAACTTAGACGAGTCATGCATCATAAGCTGAACAATGAATCTGGTCTGCCGTCCTGTGATGCCCAAGGCCTCAGGTAATTAAGTTGTCTCGTACAGCTTCAGCTTTGTGTTAAATTGTAAGAAATTCACTCTGATTTTACACTGGCAATATGTTTTGGGAGCTTTGGAAATTTCTAATTATAACAGTGCCATTCTTGAAGATGGTAATTGTTCAAGCATTTTGTTTGCATTATGAACAAACAGGGAAATTAGTAGAGGCAATTATGATGGCTGTCTCACCATAACTTTTAAAAGCTACTGCACATATACAATTTGATTGCTAGAATAGGAAGAGTGCTCCACTGGGTTGTGTGCTGATGTTTGTCTCCTTCTTCTCAATATATTTTTAGAAGGATGCCCCTAAAATGAAGGATCATAAGCCAAGAAACACCACTCCCCACATTTTCTTCCTTTTTTGTTCCTTTTACCTCTAAAATAGATAACACAAATTTTTGAATGTGATAACTAACTTGTGGGCTGGTTTATTGATATCCAACCTATAAGGTAAGCACTATACTTTAAGAAATTCATTTAATTGAATGAAATTGCTTAGTTTCAAATGATTAGACTTCTTTAGACACCGCATTTTTTCTATGTTCTTTCCATAAGTGGCTGCGTTTGTCTGGTTGTTTTCTCTCTGTCTCTGTTTGCCAGTCTGTGATGCCTTTTTTTTTATTGCCGATACTCATATACTGTCTTGATGACTTGATTTGCTAGTTTGTTTTCAAGCATCGCGAGTAATTAATTTCCTTTCTTGAAAATTTACTAGGCCGAAGGCCGAAGTAATATTCATGGAAGACAGCCTCTAGTTGTGATGAAAGATAGAGATATGCTTAAAGATGGTTGTGAAACTTCTGATCTGGTTGAAGAAAAGATTCGAAGACTGCCTGCTGGAGGGGAAGGGTGGGATAAGAAAATGAAAAGGAAGCGTTCTGTTGGCACTGTTTTTACCAGATCTGTGGACAGCGATGGAGAACTTAGACGAGTCATGCATCATAAGCTGAACAATGAATCTGGTCTGCCGTCCTGTGATGCCCAAGGCCTCAGGTAATTAAGTTGTCTCGTACAGCTTCAGCTTTGTGTTAAATTGTAAGAAATTCACTCTGATTTTACACTGGCAATATGTTTTGGGAGCTTTGGAAATTTCTAATTATAACAGTGCCATTCTTGAAGATGGTAATTGTTCAAGCATTTTGTTTGCATTATGAACAAACAGGGAAATTAGTAGAGGCAATTATGATGGCTGTCTCACCATAACTTTTAAAAGCTACTGCACATATACAATTTGATTGCTAGAATAGGAAGAGTGCTCCACTGGGTTGTGTGCTGATGTTTGTCTCCTTCTTCTCAATATATTTTTAGAAGGATGCCCCTAAAATGAAGGATCATAAGCCAAGAAACACCACTCCCCACATTTTCTTCCTTTTTTGTTCCTTTTACCTCTAAAATAGATAACACAAATTTTTGAATGTGATAACTAACTTGTGGGCTGGTTTATTGATATCCAACCTATAAGGTAAGCACTATACTTTAAGAAATTCATTTAATTGAATGAAATTGCTTAGTTTCAAATGATTAGACTTCTTTAGACACCGCATTTTTTCTATGTTCTTTCCATAAGTGGCTGCGTTTGTCTGGTTGTTTTCTCTCTGTCTCTGTTTGCCAGTCTGTGATGCCTTTTTTTTTTAATATTTATATATATTTTTTTCTGCTACGAAAGTGAAACAGAATATGTTCATGGCACTTCATTTTATACAGGTCTGGATCTTCCAGCAGTGCCAATGGTGTCAATAAGTCAGATAGTAGTTCCCTGTCTGCTGGTTCAACTATCCGTGCAATTCCTAAGAGTGATCTGGAAAAGGTTTCTCTTTCAAGAGATTTCATGGCTGGGTCAAGTAAGGAGCACATTAAAGGAAACAATAAGTATGTGATCATGCCTGTAACTGGTTGTTTAATTATTGGTGCCAGATTTTCTTATATGAGACTTATGCTTTGATGCATTTGCTTTGATTTGTCTAACATCACGGGCAGCTTCATATTTTAATGTTTGATTTATCTGTAATTGTGATGTTCAGGTTAAATGTATGTGAGGATAATCATGTAGTCACTCCTGGTCCTTTGGCAAAAGGAAAGGCGTCAAGAGCACCTCGAACTGCTCCTATAGTGGCAGCAAACTCTTCTCCTAATATTCCTCGTCCATCTGGAGTAGATAACTGGGAACAAACGCCAAGTATAAACAAAGTTAATTCTGTGGGTTTGCCAAACAATCGTAAACGTTCTATGTCTGCAGGACCATCCTCTCCCCCAGTGGCTCAATGGGTTGGTCAGAGACCACAAAAAATCTCTCGCAGCAGAAGAGCTAATCTAGTGTCACCTGTCTCAAACCTGGATGAAGGGCAGATATCTTCAGAAGGGTGTACACCTACTGATTTAGGTGCGAGAGTATCTTCTGATGGGACCAATGGGTTGCTTATTTCCAGAAATGTGTCTAATAGCACCCAGCATATTAAAGTGAAACAGGAAATTGTTTCATCTCCAGCCAGATTATCTGAAAGTGAAGAATCTGGTGCTGGCGAAAATCGTGACTGTAGGTTAAAGGAAAAGGGAAGTGGTTGCGCTGAAGTAGAGGAAAGAGTCACGACTGCAGTTCAAGGTGTTGGTCCATCCTTGTTGCTTGCAAAGAAGAGCAAAACACTGGTTAAGGAAGAGATTGGAGATGGTGTGCGTAGACAGGGTAGAAGTGGTAGGGTATCATCACATTCTAGGGCTAGCATCTTGCCTATGCGAGAGAAGGTGGAGAATCCACCTTCCTCAAAGCCACTTAAAAGTACAAGGCCAGGTTCTGACAAGAATTGCAGGTACTTCTGCTTTTTCCTTAGCAGTGGGGTGAAAACATCTGCCTTTTGCTTTCTGTTGTTATTATTGGTATTATTATTATGACACCGGTGTTTGTTGTTCCAATATTTAACCTTTCAATTTTTTTCAGTAAGTCTGGGCGCCCCCCGCTGAAAAAATTTTCTGATCGCAAGATGGTTTCTCGTCTAGGGCATACCTCAATTGGTGGTTGCCCTGATTTCTCAGGTATTATCCCAAATACTTAGTATGAATTTTGTGAGACTATATTCCAGGAGATATAGCTGATTTAATACTGGTTAGTAGTTGGTAAAGAAAAGGAAACAAAAATAAATTTTAGTCAAACTTTTGGGAGATTTATCAAAGATAAAATGCTCACATAAGCCTGGTTTTTTAAAAAATGGCTCTGTTTTGTTAATGTAGTAGTTTCTATATCTCTATAAACATGTAATAGAAGCTCAATTTCTTCTTGTTAATGCATCTCTTGCTTCTGATATGAGCATTGCAATTTGTTTATCATGTGGCTTTGTTAATCTTTCTGGTAAATTTACCAGAACTTGCATGGTTCTTGTATGTATGTATATATGTATATATGTACTTTACACACTGCAAATGTTAATGTGTATATGTATGCACTGGATGTGTATATAACTTGAAGTAAGTTTATACTGTTTCCTAGTTCAAAATGTGTTGTAAAACTACTGATTGTGGTAAAAATACTTATTCCTGAAAGAAGCAGAGAACAAGAAAGGTTACCCTCTCAAAAATTATTGCTCTAAACTTTTACCTTGTCAAAAATTATTGCTCTAATTTTACTTGTGACATTTTATATTCCAGGAGAATCAGATGATGATCGTGATGAGCTTTTGGCAGCTGCAAATTTTGCTTGTAATTCCAGCTGTATGTTTCTGATCCTAGTCTATGTTGCTTTCATGCACAGACATTCATTATACATATTTTTTGTGGCTGCCTTCTTTTTCTTTATCTCTTTCTTTTCTTTATACATATGATTTTTTTTTTCTTGTTCAGATTATTGATTAATTTTAACTCTATACTTAATTTGTATTCCAGCTCTAATTTGGGAATATGCATCCCTTAATTTAAAGGTGACTTTATTAATTGTAATGTGCTATTTATTTGTTAAAATTTAAGATTAAAACTACAATTGAGTTGCTACCTAATTGTTTATTCTCTTATGAGGATGTATCAAGACTTTATAAATGCAGATTAAAGTTAAACAGCAATGTTTTTCTCCAATTTATTTAATTTGATATTAGTTGCTAGAACCCGTATCTTATAATTTTCACTTACCTAATAGTTTTAAGTCAAGTAGTTTACTGATATGATATCCGAATCAAGATCTCTTATTTGACATTGGATTTGCACTTTTTTTTTGGGGTAAGGGGTCCAAAATACACTAATGGCTGAAAGTTGTGTTGGAGAGGCATGCATGCTTTTAAGTGTCTCCTCTCCCAATGGCTTGCAGTCAACTTATCCTATTGTCTGAAAATTGTTGCTTTTGCAGATCTTGCCTGTTCTGGTCCATTTTGGAAGAAAATTGAATCGGTTTTTGCTTCCCCCAGCATAGAGGATGTATCCTTCCTGAAGCAACAGGTAGGAACTGGAATTTATGTCTAGACAAATAATTTTGGCCACTGTGAGTTAATTTTTTGTCATGCGCAACTGATCACTCCCTTTCTTTTCTTCTTTGCTGTCTTTTGACACCAGTTGAAATCTACAGATGAGCATCGTGAAAGCCTATCTCAGGTGTGTAGCCTTGAGTCAACATTTTGGAAGCCAAAAGAAAAAATTTATTATTTTGGTCAAACATGTCAAAAGTTTATGATTGTGGTTTTGCCACCTTGATTAGTGTAATTGTTTCTTAATGTAAAGCAAACTCTCATAGTTTAGTTTGGGTTTGGAGCCCAGCTCCAACTACTTCTTCGTAAGTGAGGTGAAGTACTTCTTTCGGTTTGAATAGGGGTCGACCCTATTTTGGTTGAAGCAGCTACGACTTCGGTCGTAGTCAGTTTAAACACATAAACCCAGTGCACTTGCAGTCATGTTGATCAAAATGACTAAGTGATTGAATTAGTTTTCCGTTTATGATTTTTCTGAAAGTAGAGTCTATCTTCTGAGGTAAACTTGATATATAAAAGTGGGTGCTTCATAAAAATGGTGGATTAAGCTTGAAATAATGTCATTTTATTTTTTTTGTCAAGTCCTTGAAATTATTGCCAACATGCTATGATAAAACTCTAGCTTCAAATAAGCGTTGTGGGAAAAACTAGAATAATTTGATTTAACCATGATACTGTAATTGATTCATGTTACTTCCCAAGGCTCGGGTGATACCGACTAATATTCACTATCATGTTGCAAAACCATTATACCAATCTATCCATTCCTTTTACTGCAATTGTCTCCTTTTTGGACACCCTGAACCTGCAGTGCCTCTGTGATTCTGTTCCTATATGCACTTTGCTGTATCTCCTGTTACTTCTCATATCTTTTCCAAAAGTTCTGTTCACACTCCAATATGTTAGTGAAAAAATGGAAGCACTTACAAAGAACATTTCTACATTTTTGTATGGATTTTAATTCTTGTGTGGTTGTTCTAAAGTTGTATATTCTTCATAGGGCGACCTTGTCCATGGACAGGATTTTCGGTCTCAGACTCTTGTTGCTGGTGAAAAAGAAAGATGCCTGGAAGAGAAAATTCATTCAAAAGAGCCAACTAGGATTCTCAAGCTTGGTGATCAGGTTAATGATGATGGTGACTTCTGTAGAACATTGGACTCAGAAGGAATGAAAGAGGAGACCCCACTGTATCAAAGAGTGCTGTCAGCTCTAATTGTGGAAGATGAAACTGAAGGACTTGAAGAGAACAGTGGAGGGAGAAATATGCCGTTCCAATATAGTAGGGATCATTCTCCTGGTGCTACCAGTTTCCTTGTTGATTTGGATTCCAGAAAGAGGGACAGAGTTGAATTTGAATACAACTCCATGCCGGTTCATCAAGATCATAGGCAATTGGCTGTTGACAGACCACCCTGCAACGGGAGCACTACCATTAATGGGGGTGCAAACATTCAAAATCAATTATATCACAGCAATTTTTCCAATGGAGGGGGTGGACACATGCATGCAGAGAACAGAATTTTCCCTGGTTTTTCTGAAAATGGCACAAAAGGAGCACAAGCTCTACATGCAAATGCTTTGGGCATTTGTTCCTCTGAATGGAAATATGAGCAAATTTGTTTAGGGGATAAACTTATGCTGGAGCTGCAGAGTATTGGGCTATGTCTAGATGCAGTGGTAAGCTTGATATGTAAAAATATTATGTGCATGGAATTACTTGTTCTCTTTCTCAATCATGTCAAAAGATTTGTAATTAGTTCTCTTATTATTGTTTTATATTTCTTTTTTAGATTCTGGTCTGAAAATGCATTAAAGTTTCCAAGGTTTACTGCTGTTTTTATAGTTTATCTTTGTTTCTTATCAAAAAGGAAAGGAAAAACTAGAAGAGGGAAAAAAATGCAGTTAAAGTTAATTTAGCTAGATATCTGCATGTAAATTGAGTGGCATAATATTAGAAAATTCAAACAAAAGGTCTCTTTTTATCTATCCATACACAAATAACTGGTCGTTTTTTTAAAACATATTTTAATTTCCCATCATTTATGGTTGCTATTTACAGCCTGATCTAGCAGATGGAGAGGATGAAACTGTTAATCAAGAGATTATTGAACTACAAAAGGGACTTTGTCAACAGGTTATTTTTCTTTCTATGTAGAATTTTTGAAAATATATTTATTTTTCAGCACTGGTGTAACTTAAAATGTTCAGTTTTCCAATTACTCTGCTTCTGGAAGAAACTTTTATTTTTTATTATTTTATTTTTTTGCTATCTGGTTTGAGCAATCCCAGTTCACAAGTCATTTTCACTTAAAAATATTTCTAAATGCATTTAAAAAAAAATTACGCACGCACATACCTATTTTCTTATTGTTGATTTTGTAGATTGGTAAAAAGAAGGAACATATAAGCAACATACTTAAAGCAATCGAGGAAGCCAAGGAAACGGAAGAGCGGTAGGGTATTCAGTATTTAATGAAAATTTTCTTGTATTTAGCATTTTATCCTTTCAAGTTGAAAATTAGCAAAAATTTTCTAGCTGCTTTTTGAGGATCAAAATGATGTTATTTTGCAGTGGCCTCGAGCAGGTTGCAATGGGCAGACTTGTTGAGTTGGCAAGCAAGAAGATGGTAATACTTCCCATCTCATCTACTGTGTGACTGACTGATTGTGAATGTCTATATTTTCAAGGTTAATCAATGCTTTGACATCAAATTTCTTGTTAACGTGGGCGCATGTGCACGTTTGAATTTAGGTGGGTTGGGGAATGGGGAAGGAGGGATGATTGGAGGATTGATTTGCTTTAAAAGTCATATGTTATATGAAATGATATACAATTGATGCTTTCTTTTCTTATATACCCCAAGCACTTACCACCTCCTGAAATTTCCAATTCATATTTTGTTGATCATTTTAGCTGTTAGGGTTCCTCATTCACCATTATTTGTTAAAGTGTGAAATGTAAGATGCCTCTTTGAATAGAAATGGCAGGCAAACCGTGGAAGCAGTGGTTCAAAGAGTGGTACAAAGATTCCAAAACAAGTTGCTTTTATGTGGAGAACTCTTGCTAGATGTCGGAAATTTGAAGAAACAGGCAAAAGCTGCTTTACTGAGCCTGCACTTCGAGATGTTATTTTCGCAACACCTCCCAGAAGAAATGATGCTGAATCTACCAAAAGCTTCGGGTTTCTTGCAAATATAAAACCTGAAGTGGCTAAGTCTCGGTCACTGCCGTTAGGTTTGCCATTTATTTCTGTTGTGATTTCAAGGAATATATTGACAAATTTTAACATGCTTTGAATTTTTTTACTAGAATATATTTTTGGCAATTTTATGTTCTGGTTTGCCAAATTTTGTGGATGCCAAAGGTTCTGGTATTAAATTAGGTGCCTCCAATTATTTAATATTTAATCAATTGATTTTCTGCTTTTGCAGGCAGCTTTCCTGGTAGTACTGAGCAGCATGATTTCCATGATGACACTATTGAGAGGGGATCATTTGATGCATATGGAGCTCATACCCAGCCCATAGACCAAGACTTTGTCAAAACTGGACCAATTTTTAACAGAGGGAGGAAGAAGGAAGTGCTGCTTGATGATGTTGGTGGCAGTGCTTCCTTTAGAGCTGCATCAGCTCTTGGTAATGCTGGCGGGGCCAAGGGAAAGAGAAGTGAAAGAGAAAGGGACAAGGATACTTCAATCAGAAATGCAAAATCTGGCCGTGCTTCAATGGGTAATTTTAAGGGTGAGCGAAAAATGAAATCAAAGCCAAAGCAGAAGACTGCTCAATTATCAACTTCAGGACATGGGTTTATTGACAAGTTTACTGAGACAAGTCATAATGTGTATTCTTCAACTCATGTTTCCAAAGAAGTTAATAGCAGTAGCAATAAGAAAAGAGAAGTTGGATTGATCTCTCAAGACAACATTCCTCCAAATTCTTCTGAAGTAAAGGAACCATTTGACTTCATAGAAGAATTAGGTGCAGACAATGACCTGAGTAATCTGTTCAATAGCTTTAATGAGGATGACTTGCAAGATCAAGACCTGGTGGGTCTTCAAATACCGATGGATGACCTCTCGGAGTTGAATATGTTTTGATGGAGACGGTATACTGTACATTCCCATGGTTTATTCAGCTGTTTAGATAAGAAGGATAGTGCTCTCGCCTGGGGACAAACTGCTAATATGATTATGCCTCTGGTGAAATGGCAACTGTAATTATTCTCATTCTTTTTGTATACTTCTTTATAGAAGTTACACAAATACTCCTAATTGTTTGTGATTTAGACAATTTATTCCCTTGTAACAAATCACAGTTCTCTTAAAGATCATTTTTGTTTCTCTCTTTCTATCTCTTTCTTTTTGGACCTGTTGGTGTGGATGGCTTTTATTTTTCTCCAATAAGCATGATGCATTGGTACTAAATTGTTTTCCAGTTCACTCATGAGTTTACATTAATGTTTTATTTTGTACCTGTTTATCTCTAACTTTCTTCCTTCTACAGTAAAGCGATAAATGGATATGTTATTTTGATTCATCAGTTCAGTGGGTTGATTGATTGCTGATTTCTAGAGCAAAGAAAGAATTCCTGCCTGGTAGTTGGCCTGATTGGTATGTTACCATGATCATTGTAGATGCTGATTGTGGCTTGGGGAGATACTTAGCTGTATTTTTATGATGGGATCTCTTCGTAATTCGGCTGTTGCTGGTAAGTTGGGTATTAAACTCGTTCTGGTAGGCAAGTTGGGTAAACTCATTCAGGTAGGTGGATGAATGTCTATGTATGGCCCAGCTCTTTGTTAAAAATTCTCAAATAATATGAAGTACCATAATCTTAATATTAATTTGCCTCCACTATTTGTTGAGCCATGTTGGGATTGTGTCATCATAACTTTTTATCTGGGAGATCAAATGTTTAAGATTCATAGTACTGCTCATATATCTTGGAGCCTGTACCTGTTCTCTTTTGATTCTCTGTTTGAAGTGATGCCTATGGCTTGGAAAGAAATCTCATCATGTATATTATCTTTCCTATTTTGTGATAAATATCTGTGTTTTATTGTGTGGAATACTTCAATACTTCAATTACCATGCCAGACTCAGAAGGGAGGAAATGCTTAAACAAAGTTATCAAGGTAGAAGAAAACAGAGGTAGTTTACGTGAGAGAGTTCATCCTTTTGCTTCGCTTTGGGCTTCAGTTTTAAAGGATTTCCAAGATTCATTTTCTGTGTAGACATTTAAATTAGGAAGGGGTTTTGGGAAAATTTTGTCTGGTTTGTTTTATTGGTTTAGGGAAGGATATTTGATGCACTTGCTTGCTCATAATAGGTATCTTAAGATGTATCCTATCTCTTGTTTTTTCGTTTCTGGACATCTAGTCCACTTTTGCATCTCCAATCTTTTTGCTTATATTAACATAATTTTCATTTTTCTTCTCAATAATAACAGAATTTGTTCCTCCACTGGTGGAATCAGAGGGATGTATGTTTGTGCTTGAGATATTCTTGAATCACCCTGTTTCTTTTCTTGAGCTTGATCTGATATTACCCATATTCACCACTGCTGTCTTTATCATGCCCTAAACAGTTGGCATCTTTAGGATGATTTCCATCTTTCTGTGCCTTGTTGACTGCCATGTTATTCATCTTAACATCTTTCCTGGGGCACACTGATCCCCTTAACATCTTTTCTGGGAATATACGTTACATTTTGTACCAATATTATTATGTACTGTAATAATATGATTGACCCATAAGTTTGTTTAATTGTACCAGTATTTTGCCTCCTCAACACTTCATCTTGTTCTTGGGTTTGTTTATTCTTGTTTTGGTGGTTGAAATATTAATGTTGTCAGCATTGTTGAAGGCCTTGCATTGGTCATATAGAAGAGAGAGCTGCAATTGTTTTGACTTTGCTCATGTTACCGGTGATTTGTAGATACAGCATGGCCCGCCTGATAGTTAACTAACGTCTTCTTTGGAGTTGTTAGTTTCTATCGCGTGTAGATTAATTAGTCCGAAAGAAATGAATTTTCTGCAACAAAAATAGAATCTTATTTCTGTTTACTACTATTTGTATCCTTAAACTTCTACTTCTTGTTTTCCTTTCCATGAGGAATGACCTACTAGAAATTTATTGGTTATAAATACATTCTTGAGCTTCTTTGATATCTGCATTATGGAGACGGACATCATCTTGTTAAAAGGGTATTTCCTGGTGTCCACAATCAGGATATAACAGTAAAAACTAATTTTCTGATACCCAAGTTGCTTGGGTATATTATTTTCATTTTTGGCAAATCAAATTTTGGTGCGCCAAAGGGGAATCGTGGGTGGTTACTGGTTTGGCAATAGCGGCCGCGCTGTACGCATCTATTCTTTTTTAGTGTAGAATATGAGGCCTGGTCGAAAGATCTGAATGTAAGAAGGTATGGTATATGAGGCCTGAGGCCTGGTTTGGCAATAGCGCCAAATTGGACATCAAAGGCCAGACCATAGCTCGAAACAACTTGCAATAGTTTTCAGGTGTTTGTATGAAACCCAGTTGGAACCGCAAGTTTAAGGGTGTGGGACGTTAATGGGAGATCAATGGCGTTGCAATGAGGAGAGGAGAGGAGACCAAAATGTTAAGAGCATTATGAAATCTAAACAACAATATATAATCCAGTTTTTTTTTCTTTTTTTCTTTTTTTTTCCTCCTGACTGGATTGGAGTATTAGTAATGTTTTCTATTGTTTAGATGTCTAGGTATTCCTTCGCCAATGCAACACCTTTTGTCACCTGCAAATTATGTTGAAATCCAAAACCAAAAAGCTTTTAATTTTATACTACTACTCCATTGATGTGTGTGTCTTTTGTTTATAATTTTTGGGTTTTGGAATTCTATATATAAGTAGAGTGTAAAATCTAGGAATTGTATCTCATTTCATTTGAAGTAGTCTTTTATTTGGAGCCGCCTATGTTGGAACAGTTGCAACATACCACTACTTTTGTCATTTTGTAATTTAACCATTGGGTAAGAATGGTAAAAGCAAATCCAACGGCAGGGTGTATTTATTTTGGTTTTTTTCATTGCAATCCCGCTTATTTTTTGAAATGCCATGAAAAAATATAATTATTATTATTTTATTTATTAGCTTAGTTGTTAAATTATATGAATAAGGAATAAGTATGAAATTTAAGGGAACTTTTATTATTGATATTAGGCAATTACAATGCATGATTAAATACTCATTTATTTATTCCACAAATTCATAAATATTTCGTAATTTATTAATTATTACTATCATTTCTAGATCTACTCTCATTATTTAAATTTATTAATTATTATTTTTATATTAATTATTAATATAAAAATACAATATGATATAATAAAATAATATTATAATATAATTTATTTTTAATATTATAATTATTATAGTAAAAATAAAAATATAATTTAAATATATTTAATGTTTCAATTAAGACAAAAGTTAGCACACTGTAGTGAATTATATAATTAACTACAATCTAACTTTTAAAACTTCCAAACATAGGTAAGTAATAAATTAATGTGAACAATATTATAACAATATACAATATTATGTTCTAAACACATTCTAATGGTGCGTTTATTAAATAAGAATTGAAATGAGCTAGAATTGTAATAAGGAATTTGAATTAGAATAAGTTATTTACTTGAGCTATAAGAATCGGAATCGGAATCGGAATGAACAACATTTCCATTGATGTGTTTACTTTATTTTATAATTGGAATAGACTATTATAAGTTATTAAAATGCCCTCTCTTAATTGTGTCCCTAATATTATTTGTATATATTATAATTAAACAATAATAATAATAAAACGAAAAATAATAATTATGAAAATAATGTTAATTAAAAAAAATTTAACAATAACAACAAAATTAACTGAAATAATAATATTAATAATGATAATAATAAAAAT
>MKYO02026205.1:158905-200317 GCA_002013955.2 Citrus medica
TAATAATAATAATGACAGTAATAATCATAAATAAAAATAATTAAAATAAATAAAAATAATTAAATTTAATAGAAATAATCTTACATAATAATAATGATATTAATAATAAAGTAAAATTCTTTTCAAATGTCATTTTATTCTAAAAATGGACTTATATGTAAAAGTTTGTTGCTTTTAGTAGCTATTGAATTTTACAGAAAATATAAGGTAGTGTAGTGTAATCAAACACAAAATGTCAAAAGTTGTTGTATGTTGCAACTATTGCAACATAGGCGGACCCCATTTATTTTAATAAATGAAGTAATAATTGTTCATCTTATTGATGATTGTTAAAATCTTTAAAATCACTAACCAAATAAAAAAAATTCATATATACATAATTAGTTTAGATTTCTTTTTTATTAAAATGTGAATTTATTAAGCATATGAATAAATGGGAAGTAAAAATTTACATATCTTCATGGAAATTGGACAACTGATATATAGCAAAGTGCCAGAGATATCAAGAAGGCTTCTTATATTATTGAATTTCATATCTCTTATTTTATTGAATTTCATTTCATTATGGTCAATATGGTTGGCCGATTGCCAACTATAAATAAAAATAGGAAAATGATGTTTCTTACAAAATTTTGCATCAAAACCGTTCATTTTGTGCAAAGTATAAAATTCAATTTTTATTGCACGTGAGAGGGGAGCAACAAAACTAACGTGCAACAAGCCTCCTTTGTTCCTCACGGGATAGCTCGAGTCCTCTCTCTAGCCTCCTTTCTCCCTTGCGAGACATTTTGGGTCTCTCTCTCCCGTAGAGGTGGTAAAAATACCCGTCCGATCTGAACCCGGACCGTATTCGGGTATTGTGGACTGGGTATTACCCGGCTCGGATATGAAGCCGGGTCGGTCTTGGGCATCACTTGATAAACCCAGAACCCGAATTTTATTAAAAAAATATTATAAAACATATATTATTTTAAATATTTATATTTATTTGACTCGTTTATTATACATATATAAAGTTTTAAACCCTTAAAGTGTATATTTTCACGTCAAATTTTATTGAAATAAATTTAAAACTTATAAAATTACCAAAAAATAAAAAAATATATACACATAATATTAAAAAATATAAAATTCAGGTACCCGGATTAAAACCCGGCCCGGACTCAGACCCGGACCGGTTGCATCCGGGCAAGATCCGATCATTGCAATACTCGGACCCGACTCGGGATTTTGCCATCTCTACTCTCCCGTCTCCACGCCACTAACATTCTCAACTTCGTTCTCTCTCGCCACTCAGCAACTATAAGATCTCTCTCTCACCCGTCTCAATTCATTGCTCTAATTGAAATCTTTAACTTGTTTAGGACATTGTGTTGAATTACCTAATACCTATGGATGATGGTGGTGGTCTTCTGCTTGAGTGTTGTAAATTGGAATCAAATTATGCAAAACCCTGATGCCCTTTGGGAATCATGTTTATTTCAAGCTTTCATATTGTGATTTGATTGTTTGATGAAGCACTTGGAAAATATAGTTTGCTCCCTCAAACTATTTTACTATGTTGAATAAATTATATTGCTCATTATTTGAAAAGAATTGAAAAAAAAATTACAGCACCTAAACATTGAACTTATGCTAAAGTTTACGCGTCTCCCCCCTTTATAGCACTTTTTTTTTTCATAATTTACGCAGCAATGGAGAACGGAGCTAAGACTGTTAGCGACATGGGGACCGAGAGAGAGACCCGAGCTGTCTCGTGAGGGAGAAAGGAGATGGGATAGAGAGACGCTGAGTTTTGTTGCTCCCCCCTCATGTGTGTGTGTTTGGTGTCAAACTTTTGCAGCAAAAAGTGGCTTTTACACTTTGCACAAAACACACAGTTTTATGCAAAGTGTTGTGAGAATATCGGCACCGAAAAAAATAACACAATAAAATATAATGTTTGTTTAGTCTTATATTTTGATTTAAGAGTTTGTTTGGTTTTTATATTTTAAAAAATATTTTTAGACACCTTTACTATTAAATATATTATATTTTATCTTTATTTTTTTAATAATATCCTTTCAATAATATTTTTGACGATATTAATGAAAAGAATAAAATATTAATTTATCAAATTAAACTTGAAACTAAAATAAAAATTAGTTAATTTTTATACAATTATTTTACTTTTAGGATTAATTAGGTAAATTAATTTTTTTAGTAAGTTTGTTGAAAGGATTTTAATCATCGCAAGTTGGTTGATATTAATTATCTATAAATAATTAGTGGTAAGATTGCAATAAAGGTACAAAAAAATTTCTTACAAAATTTTGCATCAAAACCGTTCATTTTGTGCAAAGTATAAAATTCAATTTTTATTGCACGTGAGAGGGGAGCAACAAAACTAACGTGCAACAAGCCTCCTTTGTTCCTCACGGGATAGCTCGAGTCCTCTCTCTAGCCTCCTTTCTCCCTTGCGAGACATTTTGGGTCTCTCTCTCCCGTAGAGGTGGTAAAAATACCCGTCCGATCTGAACCCGGACCGTATTCGGGTATTGTGGACTGGGTATTACCCGGCTCGGATATGAAGCCGGGTCGGTCTTGGGCATCACTTGATAAACCCAGAACCCGAATTTTATTAAAAAAATATTATAAAACATATATTATTTTAAATATTTATATTTATTTGACTCGTTTATTATACATATATAAAGTTTTAAACCCTTAAAGTGTATATTTTCACGTCAAATTTTATTGAAATAAATTTAAAACTTATAAAATTACCAAAAAATAAAAAAATATATACACATAATATTAAAAAATATAAAATTCAGGTACCCGGATTAAAACCCGGCCCGGACTCAGACCCGGACCGGTTGCATCCGGGCAAGATCCGATCATTGCAATACTCGGACCCGACTCGGGATTTTGCCATCTCTACTCTCCCGTCTCCACGCCACTAACATTCTCAACTTCGTTCTCTCTCGCCACTCAGCAACTATAAGATCTCTCTCTCACCCGTCTCAATTCATTGCTCTAATTGAAATCTTTAACTTGTTTAGGACATTGTGTTGAATTACCTAATACCTATGGATGATGGTGGTGGTCTTCTGCTTGAGTGTTGTAAATTGGAATCAAATTATGCAAAACCCTGATGCCCTTTGGGAATCATGTTTATTTCAAGCTTTCATATTGTGATTTGATTGTTTGATGAAGCACTTGGAAAATATAGTTTGCTCCCTCAAACTATTTTACTATGTTGAATAAATTATATTGCTCATTATTTGAAAAGAATTGAAAAAAAAATTACAGCACCTAAACATTGAACTTATGCTAAAGTTTACGCGTCTCCCCCCTTTATAGCACTTTTTTTTTTCATAATTTACGCAGCAATGGAGAACGGAGCTAAGACTGTTAGCGACATGGGGACCGAGAGAGAGACCCGAGCTGTCTCGTGAGGGAGAAAGGAGATGGGATAGAGAGACGCTGAGTTTTGTTGCTCCCCCCTCATGTGTGTGTGTTTGGTGTCAAACTTTTGCAGCAAAAAGTGGCTTTTACACTTTGCACAAAACACACAGTTTTATGCAAAGTGTTGTGAGAATATCGGCACCGAAAAAAATAACACAATAAAATATAATGTTTGTTTAGTCTTATATTTTGATTTAAGAGTTTGTTTGGTTTTTATATTTTAAAAAATATTTTTAGACACCTTTACTATTAAATATATTATATTTTATCTTTATTTTTTTAATAATATCCTTTCAATAATATTTTTGACGATATTAATGAAAAGAATAAAATATTAATTTATCAAATTAAACTTGAAACTAAAATAAAAATTAGTTAATTTTTATACAATTATTTTACTTTTAGGATTAATTAGGTAAATTAATTTTTTTAGTAAGTTTGTTGAAAGGATTTTAATCATCGCAAGTTGGTTGATATTAATTATCTATAAATAATTAGTGGTAAGATTGCAATAAAGGTACAAAAAACATTATACTTAAAACTTGAAGATATTAATGAAGATATTCTTGAATATTGCTGTAAACATTCTTGAAGATATTAATGAAAAGAATAAAATATTAATTTATCAAATTAGACTTCAAACTAAAATAAAAATTAGTTAAATTTTTATACAATATTTTACTTTTAGGAATAATTAGGTAAATTAATTTTTTAGTAAGTTTGTTTAAAGGATTTTAATCATCGCAAGTTGGTTGATATTAATTATTTATAAATAATTAGTGGCAAGATTGTTGTAAAGGTACAAAAAACATTAGTTCTTTCATACTAATATTTATTGGTTAATTTACTAATTAATTTTTTTATTGATAAATTAATTAATGTCAAGACTATTATTGCAAAGGTATTATTATAATTTTTTTTAAAAAGTAAGAATAAAAATATAACATATTTAATTATAAGGTGTCTTGAAATATTTTGTAAAATATAATGAGTAAGCGGGCACCTTAAATAAATGAGTATTTACCTTTGGAAAAGCGAAGAAGATGCATAAAAAAGGCCCCTGCTTCAATTAAAGTCTACCAATTCTTAATTATTCTTACTACTGGAGGTGGAGAGGATGAACTGGCGACGACAACAATGGATGTCGGATGCACAACTGAGTCAAGGTTACCACATGGAATTACAAAGTTCGGAGACCTTGCATAGCTGACTTTAAAATTTTCATGAAAAGTGATTCAGAAATGGTAGAGAATGGTAAAAGGAAGAGCAAATTTGGTCACCAATTAGAATGAACAGTCAATGCATCATGTATTCAGCTTTACATCCAGTTACCCCTTTGCCTCGCAGAAGATTGAAATGAGTTGCTCGACATTTTTTGAGAGGAAAGGTGCATCTGGTAGATAGAGACCCTTGTTGTAGTCCTCTTCATCAAAATCCGATTGCCGTAATGTTCTCTTGTAGCTCTCTGTGGCTGACTTTGGGTGACCTTTTGCAACAGATGCCTGCAATTCGATACATAACTCTTATCTCACAAGAAGATATCAGAGTTTTCCGAGCATACACAATATGAACTTTTATCTGAAAAAGAAGAGATCACACAGCTACAATCAGATTGTCTAGTTTTCTTCAGACTTGGTTTTCGTTGCTGTAGTAGTCTTACTTCACAAAATTATCCGGGTACCATATCATTCATGAAATTTGTATTTCAAACAAATCATTTGATTCTGACAATTATGAATAACATCAAATTTTTTCAAATAGAATTTACAGCACCTAGTGGCAAATATCTGGAGTCAAATAATTAGTTGTTAATGACTAATTATTGGCTGAAGAACATGGTTTTCTTTTAATTATTTCCTAAACGCCACTTAACATGTGCATCATATTCATGTGATAATTAGCAAAGATCGCAGCATGCCATGCGGCAGTGGTATGTAAGATCAAAATTTCAGCAGAATAAAAGGATGATACACAAGAGCCGTGAGTTTGATAAACAAAAGTCGTTACGGATTTACCCAATGTCTTTTTCCCAACTCAAAAAGCCAAAACTTCCACTCTGTCATGGTCTCTCCATCAATTTTAACAGATATGTTGCCCCAGCCAGTGTGATGAAACTCTACTTTGTCCAACCCATAAGCTACTCCAATCCCAATGGCTTTGACGTATGCTTCTTTAAGACACCAATATCTACAAAACAAGTATTCATCAACACTTGAAATATGGTTTAAAATAAACTAACACGTAGTCAACATCCATAAGAGTGCAATGGGGGAACTTTGAATCCATTGAATCCAATATTGTTTTTCTGATTTTGAGCATAAAAATGATTCAAATTACACTTCACAAGCCCACCCAATATTTAACACACATGAACTAACCAAAATGCTTTTGTCAGAATGATTATATTATAAGATGACAAGAGTGGTAGATAACCAGTGTTAAGCAAATAAAAGTATCAGGTCGGCCATGCTATTATTTCCACCCCGGCATGAATCACCTCAGCCAAGTGATACGAGCAGAACAGGGGGCAGCATGAGTCGATCAGAGACGAATACTGACCAGAAGTATATACCGAGCCGATACCCGTCTCCCAAAAAAGCGGAAACACGATCTCACAGAATCACGGTAATTGCGTTTTCCCAGAACCGTTGCGGAAGACGCGAGATCCCACGTTTGCCCACAATGCAGCAGTTAGAGTCCCATGAGGGGCTGCCACTACCCGAAAAAAGTGGAATAAAGGGCAAACGGGAACGTGGGGACAGCGGCTATAAAAGAAGAAGAAATCGATTAAGAAAGGGATAGAAAAAATTGAAGAGAGGGAAAACGCTGCCAAATTGCAATCAGGCATTTTTCTTACAAACTTTGAAACAAGTTAGAAACCCTTCTTGAATCCGAATTACACTGTTTTCCCGTAAACACCTTGTGCTAACTTAGGCATCGGAGGGTTTATGCCGGCAAAACCACCGGCGTCTCTGATCCGTTTTTGGTGAACGCAGGTTTAGTAAGAGAAAGGAAAGCGATTCCACCCCAGTGGTCCGAGCAGCAGCTGACAACACAAACGTTGGTGAAAGAATCTGGTCGGTCACAAGGCGAGCGGATTTAAGCATCAATATTTTGGCGTCGTCTGTGGGGAGCTGAATAAAAAGCTACCACCAAACTAGTAATTACCGGAGAAGCAGCGAACGATTGGATATAGATGTGTCAAGAAAGGATACTTTAAGGGAGGACAATGAAACGGTGGAGACAATCACTCTCCGGGACATTGCAAATGAAGCCCGAGAGAAGATGACGCAAGATAGACTGGAGCGGATGGAGAAACAAATGGAGACTCTCGCGGCCATATTGTTTGAGCTGAGGGACGAGCGGAGAAGGGATTGTGAAACCCCTGTGGGAAGAGATGAAGCTGGAGCAGAACCCAGCCTCCGGAGGCGTAGAGTCGAGGAAATCCCTCCGCCCGCAGACCAACCTAATGGGGTGCATCCCCACAGAAGTACTGGTCGGGTTCCAGGGGAACACGTGGATGAGGGGAGAGACCAACCTCGCCCCAGACGGATACTGGAAATTAATGGCCGAGGGGCCAGTGTTGATGAAGGAGAACTTAGACAGCGGTTGCAGAACGCTGAGCAGGAGCGAGACCAGATAGCCGCGCGTGATCCTGACCGTGCTATAGAATTGGAGGGGGAGGTTCGCAGATTGGCGCAGGTGATAGAGGAGATACAGGGCAAGAGAAAGCCCCCGAGCTAGAGGATAATGCTAGATGAAGAATCTCCGTTATCAACTGAGATCATGAGTACCATAATCCCAAGAGATTTCCGCTTCCCCGACCTCAAATACTCCGGGCGAAGTGACCCGCTGGTGCACCTTGAGCGTTTCAACGACATGACGGGTGTGCAGGGGCTGACACCAGCTCAGAGGTGCAGGGTTTTCCCGTTGACACTAGAGGGACGAGCACGAGAATGGTACCGCAAGCTGCCCTGAGGAAGTATAAAGGGGTATGAGCAGGTGGGCCAGGAGTTGGCCGAGCAGTTCCGAGGGGCAGTGGCCCCAGAAGACGACATGATGGAACTGATGGGGATGAAACAGGAGGAGCATGAATCCCTTCGAGAATTCGTAAAACGATATCACCGAGCTGTGCTGGATCTGAGAGCTTTTAATCACCCGTAAGCGTTGAGGGAATTAAAAGAAGGTGTAAGAATCGGCCGATTGTGGTATAACTTAAGAAGCCCCCTCGTACAGAATTACTCGTCGGGGTATGAGCAGGCGAGGCGAGATATAGAAATCGAAGAGGAGAAATCGGCAAGAATAAAAAGTGAACAGCTGGAAGAGCTGAGGCGAAAGGAACGGAGAGCCCCGAAAGGGAGCGGTTGGGAAAGCGAACATGAGATTCTTCAGTGATGGGCGGAATATCAGCTCGGTCTCGACCTTATCCCATAGCCCCAAGAGCACAACAGTTCCAACACAGCCGGGCTCAACCTCCGGGTCCCCAGATCCCAGAACGGCAGCGAGAATTCAGGCAGATGGCTGCCCACCCTTATCACAGCACTCCCAGAGCGTTAAGTGCAACTAATTACAGGTCTAGACGACCAGAGCAGCTACCGGCTATACCAGCCCGAGCTGACATCCATGATAGCCGAGCAGTTCAGTTGGTTGACCAGAGCGTGGCATATAGACAGTACACTCCATTAAAAATCTCCATGGAGGAACTATATGAAAGGATCGAGGGACGAGGTCTGCTGTATACTCCGGCCCCTATAACAAAACCCGCTCACCAGCGTGATAAGAGCAGATTCTGTAAATTCCACAACACTCACGGTCACACTATCAGCCAATGTCGTGACCTAAAGATTCAGGTGGAGGATTTGGTGAGGAACCAGTACTTGGATGAGTATGTAGACGGAGTGTCCCCCGTCATTGAATCACAATATGCACGGGATGAAGGAGTTGAAAGGGGTTTGGAACAAGAACAGCCGACCATCCGGGTGATAGCAGGAGGGCCAATATTTGTCGGGGATTTAAACAGAGCACGAAAGAACTATGGGAGATATGCCATGATTGGCAAAGAGGTGCTTCTCAATTTGCCAGCAGCCAAGAGGGCAAAAGTACGACAAGTTCCCATTATGTGGACAGAGGACGACGAAGAAGGCATTTTATATCCTCATGAGGATGCACTGGTGATTAAAGCATTGGTGGCTAGTACAGAATTGCAGCGAATACTGGTGGACACGGGCAGCTCAGTAGACATTCTGTTTAAGTCGACCCTAGATGATATGGGGATTTCAGACTTGAAGCTGGAACGGACGAATACATCCTTGAAGGGATTTGGAGGAGGACGGCTAACGCCCATGGGGATCATCGAACTCCCAATTACCGTGGGATTAAAACCGTTTGAAAGAACGATGATGCTGGATTTTGTCATGGTAGAAGAAAGAAGTCCATATCATATGATATTGAGGAGACCGTTCATGAGGATAAGCCAATGTGTAATGTCCACGCATTATCTGGTGCTAAAGTACAGAATAAATGGAGTTGTTGGTGTAGTTAAAGGCGACCAGAGAATGACCAGAAGCTGCTATGCTACAGCGGCCAAGGAAACGCTGCAGGTTACTTCTCTAGATAACCGGGGGGATTCAAAAAATGGTCGCCAGGAACCTGTTGAGAAGCTGGAGGGGGTTGTTGTAAGCAGAAGTGACCCGACCAGAGTGGTTAAAGTCGGATCAGAATTGGACGAAGCAATAAAAGGCGAGCTGGTGAAGTGTCTACAGTCCCATGCAGACATATTTACCTGGTCTCATGAGGATATGCCAGGTATTGATCGCGGGGTAGCTTGCCACAAGCTGGCAGTCAAGAAAGGGACAAGGCCGGTGAGGCAGAAAATGAGGTGCTTCAACCAGGAAAGGTACGAGGTCATAAATGCCGAGGTGGAAAAGCTGCTGAAAGCAGGATTTATAAGGGAAGCCAAGTACCCGGAGTGGATTTCCAATGTAGTACTGGTAAAGAAGGCCAATGGGAAGTGGAGAATGTGTGTAGACTTCACGGACCTCAATAAGGTATGTCCGAATGACAACTTTCCCCTACCAAAAATAGATCAATTGGTGGACTCAACCGCGGGTCATAGTCTGCTCAGTTTCATGGATGCCTTTTCCGGATACAACCAAATACCCATGGATGAGTAGGATGAGGAAAACACTACCTTTATAACTAACATGGGTTTGTTTTGTTACAGGGTGATGACCTTTGGCCTGAAAAATGCAGGAGCCACCTATCAAAGGCTAGTGAACAAGGTCTTCAAACCGTTGATCGGTCACACTATGGAAGTATACGTGGACGATATGATCACAAAGTCAAGAGAACCGAGAGATCATGTGAAGCACTTGGAAGAGACCTTCGAATTGCTGAGGAGGTATGAGATGAAGCTGAACCCGGAGAAATGTGCATTTGGGGTCGGCTCGGGCAAATTTTTGGGATACCTGGTGAGCCACCGAGAGATTGGGGCCAACCCGGAAAAGATACGGGCGGTGATAAAAATGAGGTCCCCACGAGCAGTTAAGAAGGTGCAGAGCCTAACGGGGAAATTGGCAGCATTGAACCGATTCATTTCGCGAGCTACTGATAAGTGCCACTTTTTTTTCCAAATCATAAAGAAAGTGAAGAAGATGGAATGGACACCGGAATGCGAGGTGGCATTTGGACAGCTGAAGGAGTACTTGGCCCGCGCCCCGTTACTATCAACTCCGAGAGGGGGTGACCAGCTGCTTTTGTACTTGGCAATCTCCAAGCGGGCTACCAGCTCGGTCTTAGTCAGGGAAGAGGAAGGGAAGCAACACCCAGTATACTACACAAGCAAGGCCCTGGTAGACGCAGAAACCAGATATCCACTAACGGAGAAATGGGCGCTGGCTCTGATAACGGCAGCACGCAAACTATGACCATATTTCCAAGCCCACCAGATCGTGGTGATGACTGACCAGCCCCTTCGGCAAGTGCTTCAAAAACCAGATGCGTCTAGTCGGTTAGTAAAATGGTCCGTGGAGCTGAGCGAATTTGACCTGTCCTATAAGCCCCGATGAGCAATCAAAGCCCAAGCCTTGGCCGATTTTATAGTTGACCGTGCTCTACCAGGGGAAGAGATTCCGGAGGCACAACCAATAGAGCAGGAGAAACCAGAGGGGGTGTGGCTGGTGATGGTCGATGGGTCACGTGGTGAACATGGATCTGGGGCAGGAGTTATAATACGAAGCCCAGGGGGTGTCGAGGTGTCCTATGCCGTAAAGTTTGAATTCCAAATCACGAACAACCAGGCTCAGTATGAGGCCTTCATTACTGGGCTCGGGCTTGCACATGCATTACGGGCGGAAAGAGTAGAAATCCGAGCAGATTCCCAGCTAGTATGTAACCAGCTCAGCAATCAATTCCAAGTAAGGGAAGAGAAATTGAGGCTTTATCTGAAGAAGGCAAAGCAAATGGTTGAATTCTTCAGTAAGGTAGAAGTGAAGCAAATATCCCAGAATGAGAATTACCGAGCTGATATGCTGGCTAGAATGGCTGCAACGACAAATCCGAAATTACCTAAGTCGGTTCCACTAGAGGTAAAGACCTCGGCAAGTATAGGAGAGGAGGTAGAGGTGATGAGAGTAAGCATTGGAGAGTCATGGATGGACCCGATTCGCGCATATGTCCGGGATGAAATCTTACCGGAGGACAAAAGGCAAGCAAGGATATTAAAATACCGAGCAGCGAGGTACACGTTACTAGATGGAGTGCTGTATCGCCGAGGGTTCACCTTACCCCTTTTAAGATGTGTGGATGATGAGAAGGCAGATTATGTACTGAGGGAGATTCATGAAGGAATATGCGGCAATCACTCGGGAGCAAGAACTTTAGCCTTCAAGGCACTCCGGCAAGGATACTTCTGGCCAACCATGCACCAGGATGCGAAAAGGATGGCAAGGAATTGTAAAACCTGCCAAAGCTTCTATAAGGTTCCTGCACAACCCCCAGAAAAGCTGACCACTATGACATCCCCGTGGCCTTTCGCTCAATGGGGAATCAACTTAATTGGTCCGTTACCTAAGGGCCGAGAAGCGGCGACACATGAAATTGTGGCGATAGATTACTTCACCAAGTGGGTAAAAGTGGAAGTCCTCAGCCAAATCACGGAGAAGAAGACAACAGATTTTATTTAGAGGAATATCATCTGCAGATACGGGATCCCCTATGCCATCATTACAGACAATAGGAGACAATTTGACAACGGCAACTTCAGGGAATTTTGTCAAAATTTGGGGGTGGACCTGAAGTTCTGCACTCCCGCACATCCTCAGGCAAACGGACAAGTGGAAGCAGCCAACAAAGTAATAAAGAAGCTCTTGAAAACTAGATTGGGAGAGAAGAAGGGAGCCTGGGTTGACGAATTACCAGGAGTATTATGGCCTACCGGACAACTCACAAAACCGCCACAGGGGAAACCCCGTTCGCTTTAGCTTTTGGTCATGAGGCGATAGTCCAGCAGAAATCGGAGTGGGGACACATCGAACGGAATTTTTCACTGGGGAACAAAACGACGAGCAGATCTGCTTAAACTTGGACCTGCTGGAGGAGAAAAGGGAAGGGGCTTCGCGGAAAGTGGCCCAATATCAGCAAGGGTCGCGCGTTACTATAACAATAATGTACGCCTGAGGCAGTTCAAAGCAGGAGATTTGGTGCTCAGGAAGGTGAACCAAAATACCAGGGAGCCCAACCATGGAGCACTCGGTCCAAAATGGGAAGGCCCGTACAGGGTGATACGGGCAATTGGACCAGGAGCTTACAAGTTAGCGTACCCAGACGGACGAGATGTGAAGAAGTCATGGAACGCCGAGCACTTAAAGAAGTATTTCCAGTAAGCAAAGTGCTCTGCTAAATCCTCATTTTGATAAGTTTTCTTTGTTAACTGCATGATGGTTTATTACACATGTACATAGTCTGTATTTTGTAATACATTCAAATCGCAATAAAGATGAATTCAGCATGAAACCCTTCTGTTAGCAAGGCCATTAAAATTTCTATCAAGGCAAGTAAGTGCCTGCTTCTACTCGGTCAACGAAAGACCAGCAGCTAAATTAGCTAAATTTCTACCAAGCCAAGTAAGTGCCTGCTTCTGCTCGGTCAACGAAAGACCAACAACTAAATTAGCGAAATTTCTACCAAGGCAAGTAAGTGTCTGCTTCTGCTCGGTCAATGAAAGACCAGCAGCTAAATTTACGAAATTGCTACTAAGGTAAGTAAATGTATGCTCCTGCTCGGTCAAAGAAAGGCCAGCAGCTAAATCTACGAAACTTCTACCAAGGTAAGTAAGTGTCTGCTTCTGCTCGGTCAAAGAAAGGCCAGCAGCTAAATCTACGAAACTTCTACCAAGGTAAGTAAGTGTCTGCTTCTGCTTGGTCAACAAAAAACCAACAGCTAATTCTACAAAAAAACTACTAAGGCAAGTATGTGCCTGTTTCTGCTCGGTCAACGAGAGACCAGCAGCTAATTCTGCAAAAAAATCTGCTAAAGCAAGTAAGTGTCTGCTTTGGCTCGGTCAACGAAAGACCAGCAGCTAATTCTACAAAAAATCTGCTAAGGCAAGTACGTGTCTGCTTCTGCTCGGTCAACGAAAGACCAGTAGGCAAAATAAGTGCCTGTTCCTGCTTGGTCACCGAAGACCAACAGGAAATTTTGCGAAAATTTTACTAAGGCAAACGAACGCCTAATCCTGCTCGGTAAACTAAAGAACCAGCAGACAAAATCAGATAAATGGTCAAGTCAACTTGCAGAAGCAACCCATGAGCAAAAAACAGGCAAGAAAGCCAATAGAGAGCATTTAAAAATTTATAAACGTTCAAATGTTTACACAACAAATGAAAATCTAGAGTCTTTACAAAATTAGACCTAAGGATTAGGAGGGTCAACGGCCTCAGCAGGTGAAGGATCAGCTATCTCTGGAAGTGGAAGATCAGCTATACCGGGAGGAGGAGGCACAGACCCTTGACCTACTTCGAAAGTGCGTTCCCCAGCTTCCCCCTCTTGCACCCCATCCAAAGGAGCCTCCACCTAATCCTGCTCACCCTGCTCCTTGTCTGCCTGGCCAACCTTTGCCATATACCGCTGCACTCCAGCCTCCAACTTGCTCATGTCCAGCTCGGGATGTTCTCCCTGAAGCACAGACATAATGCACTTATAGGAAAAAGCAACCCCAGAGTCATACTTGGCATCCAGCCGATCGTCCACATCAGCAGATTTGCCTTTCTCCTCAGCCAGCTGTTCAGTTAGGGATTTGATTTCTCCCTCAAGGGCAGTCCTCAGAGTATCTCTTTCACTTTGAGTTACCTGAAGGTTAGACTTCAGGCTGCCCAACTCACCCTCAAGTTTGGAGGCAGTGGACTCAGCAATTGCAGTTTTCTCCTCCAGCTCCGTAATCTGCTTGTTCAGCTCGACCAGTTTCTCCTTGGAGTGATCAGCAGATTTAGCCTTCTTCTTCAGCTCCTGATTATCAGCTTGAAGCTTCCTCTTATGGCGTATGGACGCGTTCTTGTAACACGAAACCATGGTGGCCAGCCTGAAGGAAACCCTTTGAACAGAGGCAGCTAACTCGGAGAGTTCTATACCCTCGATGTCCTTCACCATCTTTGGCCCAACCGATCTCTTGTAATCCTTCTGATACGGGCTCAGATAGTCACCCTGATCCCGAAATGGAAGAGGAGAAGATCGGTCCCCGGATTGTAAGCTGACCTCAGGACTCTTGTCGGAAGTTTTCTCCCCACCACTCTTTCGAGGTGGAGGAGGGAGCAGAGCAGGAACAGGCGCCTTGGAAGGACCAACGCTGGGTTTCTTTGGAGGAGGAGGAGGAGGGTTGCTGGAGCTACTCGGAGCCCGACTACGCTTTTTGCTCATCGCGCTGAGGATCTTGTTATCCATTCCGGCGGCAATATCTACTAAGCCCGAACCAACCAAGTTTGTTGGTGACAGGAGGTTTTGGCAAGTAGACGCGTTCAACAGAGCAGTTTCCACCTGAAGCAAAGGTCGGTCTTCAAGGTCTTTCACCAAACTCCACGATTCTGAAAAAACAAACAAGGTTAAAGAACCTAATAAGTGACAATTTGAGAAAGAATATAGGCAAAAAATGAACGACCTGGGGTGACAAACTGCGTTGGAAGGTAAATATCACCACCCAACGAATGGAGTGCTGAACACCACTTTCCCCCAGCAAAGAAGAATTTGTTCTTCCAATTTTTGCACGAGGAGAGGAAACCGGTGATTGGCTTTCTCTTCGCAGAACTGGACATGAAGTAGTACCAGCCCGCCTCCCTTGGGCTGCTCCGCAGTTGATACAGATGTTTCACTTCAACAAGGGAAGGCTCCTCCGACCCGCACCTCTCCCACAACACAAACATTTCCGAGAGAACCCTTCACCCGTTCGGGTGTAGCTGACCTGGGGCCAGGTGCATACCTCCCAATATCTTGGCAAAATAACGCTGAAGGGGCAGCCGAGCTCCTAGCTTGAAACTCTCTAGGTGCATCGTCACATACCCCCGCGGAGGCCGACTAGGAACGTCACCCTTCCTAGGAACTATAAGGAGAACCTCCTCAGGAATGTCGTAGAGGTTCCTACGCTTGAATAGGTCAGTTTGGGTGGTGGCACAGGCTATGTAATCAATAGGGTAGGAATCAGCCTCCACCCTATGGCCAAGATTCATTTTCTTAGCAGGTCCGCTAGGTCTGGAACTGCTCCCCTCACCATCACCAACTCCTTCAGGGATCTCAACCTCACCAAAACTGTGGTTCTCACCAGAGCCCGACGCAGGTCCACCTCTATTCCCTACAAGTTCTAGTTCGGGGGAGGGAGAGACAACCAAGGGGCGTGGGTACTCAAGGGTATCCCTGCCATGGGAATGGCCTACACTATTGGAGGGACCTAAGAAATCGGTGGGTATTGACACGTTGAGGTCTGAATCCCCTGATTCTTCATCACCCTCATCAACAATTAACTTTCTTTTCCGGTTTGACATATCGAATCCCAAGAGAAAGCCAAGAAAACTCGAATATACGGATACAAAGGGGAGCAACACGGAACCCAATCAACAACAACCAGAGAAGAGATTAAAAGCAATACCTGAAATGAACTGGCCCTGGTAGCGCAGCCGTGACAGAGAAAAAACCAGCAAGTAGAAACTCCGGACGCAAGAAGTATGAGTAAAGTTCAGAAAGGAGGTAGGTTAGCGACGGAGAGACGAGTAACAAAACGGTGACGATGAAAGTCTAGGGATTTGAAACGAAAACGGGGAAGTGAAAGCATTTAAGTGATGGAGACGCCAGCTCACTCACCGTACATCAAGGACAGATAGTCCGTCGTTTCAAATTTCAAATACGAAGAATCTGGAGATGCCACGTCACCAACCGTTACAAGAGGCCAGGCTAGATGCAAGCCCAGATACGCAATGGACATGCTCATTTCGGCCCATGATCATTTCGGCCCATGCTCAGGTCAAAATCTCCCCTGAAGAAAAATGGTACCTCAGGTCCGTCCCGGTAGACAGAAGACCAGAGGAGAAGCCCCCGGATTGGTAAGATTTGACTATCAGTTTCTACTCTTGACTCATTTCACTCACAAGACCAGAAACTAGAGGACTGATGTTAAGCAAATAAAAGCACCAGGTCGGCCATGCTACTATTTCCACCCCGGCATGAATCACCTCAGCCAAGTGGTACGAGCAGAACATGGGGCAGCATGAGCCTATCAGAGACGAATACTGACCAGAAGTATATACCGAGCCGATACCCGTCTCCCAAAAAAGCGGAAACACGATCTCACAGAATCACGGTAATTGCGCTTTCCCAGAACCGTTGCGGAAGACGCGATATCCCACGTTTGCCCACAATGCAGCAGTTAGAGTCCCATGAAGGGCTGCCACTACCCGAAAAAGGTGGGATGAAGGGCAAACGGGAACGTGGGGACAGCGGCTATAAAAGAAGAAGAAATCGATGAAGAAAGGGATAGAAAAAATTGAAGAGAGGGAAAACGCTGCCAAATTGCAATCAGGCCTTTTTCTTACAAACTTCGAAACAAGTTAGAAACCCTTCTTGAATCCGAATTATATTGTTTTCCCGTAAACACCTTGTGCTAACTTAGGCATCGGAGGGTTTATGTCGGCAAAACCACCGGCGTCTCTGATCCGTTTTTGGTGAACGCAGGTCTAGTAAGAGAAAGGAAGGCGATTCCACCCCAGTGGTCCGAGCAGCAGCTGACAACACAAATGTTGGTGAAAGAATCTGATCGGTCAAAAGGCGAGCGGATTTAAGCATCAACAACCAGGTCTTCGAGTTTAACCTAATTGGCGCATAAAAATATCATTGCAACAATCGATGTTTGGGTGGTTATCATGCAGCTTGTGCACCAGCTAGTGAACCCCAGAACTATGTAAGGATGGAATGTCTATATAAAACTAGCAATTGTATACTTGGTATCAACTAAAGTTCTAAAATTTTTCAGCTAATAAAATCAACAAAAGGCTCATGATAGTGTATCTTTATTCCGAGCAGGGATTATAGACTGCTTATTTGTTTGTTTTGGATGTTGTCTTGGATGCTACTCTGCCCTGGATTTGGGGGTTTCCCCTAATATTCAGAATAACTGAATGTAGTAATTTGGCAAGGAAGCCACTAGGCTCATGATCTTGGAAAAAAATGCAACATCAGCAACTCTGCATGGTTACCAAAACAATCCAAAAGGTGACTTAATTCCAGAACTGCAACCTAACAAATTTCCAATGTTAAAAGATCTATTTCTTCTTTCTCTTTTTTTGTCTTTTCAATCTTGTTTTCAACTAGAAGGACCATGAATTAGCTTGATTGAAATTGGATAGCTGAATTCCTTATAGTAGTGCTAGAAATGATGTTAGTTTTAAACAGTGGATCTTCATGCATATATTATGAAGAAAAGCTGCATATATTATGAAGAAAACTGATTATGAGTGATCAAGTGCTGAAATAACCGAAAGGCAGCCCTAGTGGGTCAAAACTTGAGGTTTTTCAAATATGATAATCTACATGAAGTAACCATACCTGTAAAACTCAATCAGAATTTCATCAGAAGTGCCTGCATTCAGTATGTTATCCCATTCAAAACTTGAAAAGTATGACGAGAAGTTTTGAACAAATTCTGGAATTGTCTCTCTGAGGGGAATCGTACAAGAAACAATGTCCAACCCCACCAGGCAAAGAGGTTCAGATGCTATAGCCACATAATCACCATGATGGGACACGTTGAAATTAAAATTTGGAAAGTCCATGCCAGCTTTATCGCTTTCCTGAAATACATGGACAGTAAGCATGGTGTTGGTGTAGCAACAGCAAAGGTGACTGTAATGCTGGAAGTATATGCAGGGTAAGAACGGGGCAAAAGAATGTGACCAGAAAATGAAGATAACAAATTTCTATGAACTTTTTAGAAACGCAAATGCCTGACAGACATTAGTTATGAATATGATAAAAGGATAAAAATAAAGTTTACTTAATTCCTGAAAATCTGTGACTACCTAATCTACTGGATCTACAAAAGTTGATGTCCAGAATATCAGTTGCATATTGGAGAAGTACATTTAGCTAATTCAAAGAGATGGATCAGACATCTAGTCACCATGATGGGACAAATTAAAAGCACAGTCTTCTAAAATAAGAAACTACTACAGCTGATATATATTATAGAATTTCTTTCATATTAATTGTATGTTTGTAAACCATTAGTCATCTTGCATTTTTGTAAATTCCCCAAAATGGATGGACTCAATAAAACCTAAAACCATTCCCATTCATAAATCATGATTATTCATATCCCAGAGTCTCTCTGTTCCTGGACCCGTCTTCTGATTCTCATCATACAACGAAAATATAAATGTGGCTAAGGCCTAAGGTTGAACCAGCCTAGCCGGCATGCAGGTGTGGCAGTCATTTTCTTGATGAGGTTTCGGTTCAAAGTAGCTGCATTGTAAATGTTAGCTCCTACTTGATCAAGATCATTAGATCACCAGTGGAGGCCATCCTGCTTCTGATATAGCTAAGCTGATATCGAAGTAGCCAAGTTTGGCCATGGCAAAAATAACTGAGTCAAGCCTTTGTTCTAGAAGATTGGTGTAAGTCGAGCCTGAAATGGGGTCAGTGTAGTTTTTAGTTTCTCTAAGAAGTGCATAATCCAAACTAGTATCTTTACGTGAATCACTTTTTTTCTTTATTGGGTTTGCCTGGCTTTTTCGTCTCATAAAAGGGAATGGCTCGGCTATCCTCCCTAGCCGAGCCAGAAAAAAAAAAGAAAATAGATTAGAACAAAGTGAAATAAGGATAAACATCAACAAAGAAGAATGATTTTGTGCAGTTCAAGAATAGTAGCAATGTGCATGGCATTGTAGCAAAAGAAAATGTGAAAGGTATGAATGGGCAAAACAAATGTAACCGAAAAATGAAATAACAATGCAGATGCCTGACAGGAGACACGAGAATGATAAAAGGATAAAAATAGAGTTTTTGTAATTCCAGAAACTCCATGACTACCTTCTCTACTCGAGCTCAAGAAGCTGATTTCTGGAACCTCTATTGCATATTGGAGAAGTACATTGTAGTTAATTTAAGGTAATCAGCTTAAAGGATCAGAGAGTTACTCAACAGCATAGTCCTCTTTCGCAGTTGTCAATTAAGTTTCAAAGAACAACCCATTAAAAGCAAAGAGTCTTTTAAAATAAAAAATAACAAAAGCTGATATAGTATTATAGATCTTTCGTATAAGTTGCATGTTTGCTAAACCTCTTATTGATTATCAATAAATTTCCAAAGTTGATGGACTCAATAAAACTTAAAACCAATCTACGCTCTATCGATAAATAATTTTTTTGATGTGCTAAGTCCATGCTAGCAGGACTAAAGTATAAAATATAACTAAACGAGACTGCCGAAACAATGTACAAATATTTTAACAGTCAAGCATACCAAATAAGGCTTGCCTTCAATTGTCCGGTTTATGGTAATCTCTTCAAATGGGATTCCCAGCACTTGATGCACGAGAGCATACTGAAGCAAACGGCTTACAAGTGCCCGTTTCCTGTCTTCAAGTTTCACATATCTACAAACGCAAACAAACAAACATTGACAATCAGGCAATCTATCAACTTCAACAGGTATTAATAAATTTCCAGGGCATAAAAGAAAGAGAAGTTGACTTGATGATGGAGGAGTGGTGATGCTGGGGAAGAAGATAGAGAGCAAAAGAGAAGTCGTGGGGAGTTGGGTCCCACTTTGATATATCCACCACCCATCGTTGAACTCCCTTTTCCATTTCTACATCATCCCAACTTTACAAGAACCTCTTTCAGGCATTTAGTCGAACATCTCCAAAGCATCCAATTTGTCCGGCTTGTTCAATGACTTAAACGACTTGTCATTTTGTAACAGCAGTTTCTTCTTGTCTTGAACAAAAGGATTTTGAACTTTTTGTTTTTGTGGTGGTAGGTAGCATAGTTTCGTTTATTTCCATTTAATTCCTTAAAGTTTTATTTTTTTCTTTCACGTACACCTGGTTGTCCTAAGGTTTTTGCGTGTTTAGTTCTCAATAGAATGGAGGTTTTGATAAGAAATTTGGAGTTGGGATGCACCATGTGTACGCTAGGAAAATTTTTGTATTAGTAATCGCCATAAAGACTTTTCTATGAACCATAAAGAAAATATATTTTGAAGAATGGGATATTTTCATCCCATTATTTTTATAAATTCACCCTATTTTTAGAAAATAATTATAATAAGTTCATAATATTCTTAAAAAATATAAATTAATAAAATTTTTGTACATTTAATCAATTAAATCTTTATATTGATTTTTTTCTTAAGTTCTTTGACCATCTTTGATAATAAATTTTAATAAAAATTTTATTCTACTATTTATTACTAAGATATAAAAAGATAAAATTACATTTATAAAACATGAGTTATTGTATCTAATAATTTAAATATTTAATTTTGTGACTTATAATCTAATATTTTAAAATAAAACCTAATTATTATTTCATTACCCTTACGTGTAAATGACATAAATTTGACAGTGTAATCATTTATATGATAATTGTGCCATAAAGACACTATGTTAATTTAATTAAAAAAATAATAATCATACTAATAAAGTAGCATTATAAACAATGAGTTTGGTACAAATTAGAAAAATATCGAAGTTAAAATAAATTGTTGATAATTTTACTTTATAAGGGTGAAATAGTCAATTTAAACTTACATCAAAGTAATCGTTGTAATCAAATATACTAAAAAAATTAAGTCACAAAAAGCTGAATTAAGATAGATTTAATTAATTAATTCTCCAAAGTTCTTCTTGATTTGAAAATTTTAAAAATAATGTGCAACTTTTATAATTATGTTTTGAAAATTGGGTGGATTTACAGAAAAAAAAATGTGGGATGGAGATATATCGCTCTATTTTGAAAATGGAGGTTATGACACTTTTTGAGTTATATAAGATTATCCAATTTATTTTGATATAAGATTTATATATAAATCATATTGTAGCTTCACGTATCAAATATTTTTATATCAAGACCTATGATCGTTTTATTTTGTTCCAACAATGTTAGGATGGTAGGTGTAAGAAAGAAACTTTCAATTACAATCTCTTATAATTCAATTTAATATTGTGTTGAATTTAAAAACCAAATTTTAAAGAGTATATAAAAATATTTATTTTTCTCAATCTCAGGAACAAGATCCAAAAAGAAATAAATAGAGATCAAAATAAATCTACTTGTGTTCCGTTCAGGAATCAAAGTAAAAGAAACATATTGGAAACAATTTTTTGTCTTGAAACTTGGAATAATCCTTTCTTAGTATTTTAGTATGGAATGCCTAAGCAATCTTTAAAAAAAAAAGGATTGGATTAGAAATATCGATGGATTGATATGGAGTCCAAAGAAATATCAAATAAAAAAAGATTTGTTGTTTGGATTTCACATCTATTAAATTTATGATTTTAATATCAGAATAATGGATAAAGTTATGATTTAATGGGTTGGGTCCATTACTTTTTTTCTTTTGTTGATTTTGAATGTTTATAATAGATTACATTGGAATAAGGGAAAAGAAAAATATTTAGTGATCTAAGAGAAGTCTTCACATTACTCGTTCTAATAAATAAGTATTTAACTTTCTTTTAGAAGTATAATTGTTATTCTAATTACTACATTCTAATTCATTATTAGAATAATGTATTATTATTGAATTTGAAAGTTTAGAATATTTCATCATCATACAATTGGTTACTCTTCTTTTTTTTTTTTTAAGGGGGGAAGGGGGGCTACAAATCAACACTATTTTTATCCCCCTTTCACTTTGAATATGGCCACATTGGCCTTTTTTTATGAAGAAAACCAAAAACCCCTTATTGGATTGGAACTTATGACTCTATGACACTACTCTAGCTACCACTGATTTAAAAAAGACAATTGGATTCAATTATTAAAGGAGTCACTAAGCAAATAAGATAGAAACATAGTAATGATTTTCTTTAATTGTAATATATCGGAATTACGACGAGAATTAAAAGTGATTGACTGTATTACCCTGTAATAGTCAATTAAATAACTTTTTAAGTATCAACATTTTAATTATGATATGTTTCCAAATAGTAAACATGTTAATCTTGTAATTACAGAGGGTCAGCTCACCCGTTATATGAGTTGTCAATATATGATGATTTTTGGTAAACACGATTTTACGATAATTATGCATAACTTTTGTTAATTTTAATTATGATCAATTATATAACTTGGTTTTACTAAAAGTCTCTTCAATTATAAATGTTAATATTCTTTAACTTATATAATTAATAGTAATCTTAATAAAATTCACCATGCAATCTTTGATTTTCTAATATGCAAACTGTTGAACTGACCTTGTTTTGTCGTTTTCTTGTTTGTTCAATTTACGGGTGCATTGAAAAGAAAGCGAACGAATGACGCGGAAACAGAAAACACTAGAAACCTCACTTATTTTTTGAAGAAGCCTCAATTATATGGAAATTAATAATTTAAGTAAAGTTACTAACATCCCTTAATATTGGCAAATATTTTTGCCAACTAGAGTTAGGATCGGGTTGTGTATGTTTTTTTTATTAGTTTTATATTGTGTCAAATTTTGATTGACTCAAAAACAGGATTTATTTAATAATCATGTTAAAATATTGAGATTTTAACTTGATACAGAAAATAAATGAGTTACCTAATAACTTACTTAATATCTATATATTTAACAAGATTTATATTAAATATTTACACTCTATTATTACATATTTACACTATTCAAGTTTTAATTATATATATGTAAACAATATTATATATCGATATCATAAAATATATATCTTTATCAATTTTTTACACATTTATACTATTAAAGTTC
Source organism: Citrus medica (assembly GCA_002013955.2). Lineage (NCBI taxonomy): Eukaryota > Viridiplantae > Streptophyta > Magnoliopsida > Sapindales > Rutaceae > Citrus > Citrus medica. The sequence goes on from MKYO02026205.1 coordinate 181,811, forward strand.
TAAATTTATGTACAATTTTATAAATAAAATACTATAAATATGTTCGTCGTCAAAATAATAAAGAATCATGTCCAATATTTGAGTTTTGATAATAAGAACTTACAAGTTGATTTAAAATAAAATATATATATACAATTATGTCATTGATTGAGTAAATGAGTCAAAAACATTTACCATAATTGAACATCGAAAAAAATTGGGAAATTTACGAAAATAACCATTAATATTTTATTATTTTTACAATTAACCGTTCATATTTTTTTCTATCAACATTAGCCAATAAAAAGCATTTCTCCCCAAATTACCCTTCTTTACACATCAAAAACAATAATCTTTCTCCAATATCGTTAAACCAATAAGAACTTTGTGAATCATCAAGCAACGACGACGACGACAAAAGACAACGGAAAAAGTGAAATACGATCATAATATATCTGAATCCAACGCTAATCGGCATCACTGATGGTATGAATTATTTTCTGAGTTATTTTCTGAACTTACTGAACTGAACTGAGTTGTGGGTGATGAGTGTAAATCTGGCGACAGGCTGCCTGTCGCACCTTGCTTGGTGCGACAGGCGCCTATCGCTCTAAGTGTTGGTGCGACAGGTGCCTGTCGCACCTTGTCTTGGTGCGACAGGCTCCCCGTCGCACCAAGTTTTGGTGCGAAAGGCTCCCCGTCGCACCAAGTTTTGGTGCGACAGGCTCCCCGTCGCGCCAAAACTTGGTGCGACAGGCTCCCTGTCGCACTAAAACTTGGAGATTCATTGAAACTCTATTAATTTGATCCGGATTTAAATAATTTTTGTTTATAATTTCAGGCTTAATGGATTCAGTTGTACTTGAATTGTGTTACGATGGTTGGTGGGAAATCGTTGTAATCAAATATACTAAAAAAATTAAGTCACAAAAAGCTGAATTAAGATAGATTTAATTAATTAATTCTCCAAAGTTCTTCTTGATTTGAAAATTTTAAAAATAATGTGCAACTTTTATAATTATGTTTTGAAAATTGGGTGGATTTACAGAAAAAAAAATGTGGGATGGAGATATATCGCTCTATTTTGAAAATGGAGGTTATGACACTTTTTGAGTTATATAAGATTATCCAATTTATTTTGATATAAGATTTATATATAAATCATATTGTAGCTTCACGTATCAAATATTTTTATATCAAGACCTATGATCGTTTTATTTTGTTCCAACAATGTTAGGATGGTAGGTGTAAGAAAGAAACTTTCAATTACAATCTCTTATAATTCAATTTAATATTGTGTTGAATTTAAAAACCAAATTTTAAAGAGTATATAAAAATATTTATTTTTCTCAATCTCAGGAACAAGATCCAAAAAGAAATAAATAGAGATCAAAATAAATCTACTTGTGTTCCGTTCAGGAATCAAAGTAAAAGAAACATATTGGAAACAATTTTTTGTCTTGAAACTTGGAATAATCCTTTCTTAGTATTTTAGTATGGAATGCCTAAGCAATCTTTAAAAAAAAAAGGATTGGATTAGAAATATCGATGGATTGATATGGAGTCCAAAGAAATATCAAATAAAAAAAGATTTGTTGTTTGGATTTCACATCTATTAAATTTATGATTTTAATATCAGAATAATGGATAAAGTTATGATTTAATGGGTTGGGTCCATTACTTTTTTTCTTTTGTTGATTTTGAATGTTTATAATAGATTACATTGGAATAAGGGAAAAGAAAAATATTTAGTGATCTAAGAGAAGTCTTCACATTACTCGTTCTAATAAATAAGTATTTAACTTTCTTTTAGAAGTATAATTGTTATTCTAATTACTACATTCTAATTCATTATTAGAATAATGTATTATTATTGAATTTGAAAGTTTAGAATATTTCATCATCATACAATTGGTTACTCTTCTTTTTTTTTTTTTAAGGGGGGAAGGGGGGCTACAAATCAACACTATTTTTATCCCCCTTTCACTTTGAATATGGCCACATTGGCCTTTTTTTATGAAGAAAACCAAAAACCCCTTATTGGATTGGAACTTATGACTCTATGACACTACTCTAGCTACCACTGATTTAAAAAAGACAATTGGATTCAATTATTAAAGGAGTCACTAAGCAAATAAGATAGAAACATAGTAATGATTTTCTTTAATTGTAATATATCGGAATTACGACGAGAATTAAAAGTGATTGACTGTATTACCCTGTAATAGTCAATTAAATAACTTTTTAAGTATCAACATTTTAATTATGATATGTTTCCAAATAGTAAACATGTTAATCTTGTAATTACAGAGGGTCAGCTCACCCGTTATATGAGTTGTCAATATATGATGATTTTTGGTAAACACGATTTTACGATAATTATGCATAACTTTTGTTAATTTTAATTATGATCAATTATATAACTTGGTTTTACTAAAAGTCTCTTCAATTATAAATGTTAATATTCTTTAACTTATATAATTAATAGTAATCTTAATAAAATTCACCATGCAATCTTTGATTTTCTAATATGCAAACTGTTGAACTGACCTTGTTTTGTCGTTTTCTTGTTTGTTCAATTTACGGGTGCATTGAAAAGAAAGCGAACGAATGACGCGGAAACAGAAAACACTAGAAACCTCACTTATTTTTTGAAGAAGCCTCAATTATATGGAAATTAATAATTTAAGTAAAGTTACTAACATCCCTTAATATTGGCAAATATTTTTGCCAACTAGAGTTAGGATCGGGTTGTGTATGTTTTTTTTATTAGTTTTATATTGTGTCAAATTTTGATTGACTCAAAAACAGGATTTATTTAATAATCATGTTAAAATATTGAGATTTTAACTTGATACAGAAAATAAATGAGTTACCTAATAACTTACTTAATATCTATATATTTAACAAGATTTATATTAAATATTTACACTCTATTATTACATATTTACACTATTCAAGTTTTAATTATATATATGTAAACAATATTATATATCGATATCATAAAATATATATCTTTATCAATTTTTTACACATTTATACTATTAAAGTTCTAAATTTATGTACAATTTTATAAATAAAATACTATAAATATGTTCGTCGTCAAAATAATAAAGAATCATGTCCAATATTTGAGTTTTGATAATAAGAACTTACAAGTTGATTTAAAATAAAATATATATATACAATTATGTCATTGATTGAGTAAATGAGTCAAAAACATTTACCATAATTGAACATCGAAAAAAATTGGGAAATTTACGAAAATAACCATTAATATTTTATTATTTTTACAATTAACCGTTCATATTTTTTTCTATCAACATTAGCCAATAAAAAGCATTTCTCCCCAAATTACCCTTCTTTACACATCAAAAACAATAATCTTTCTCCAATATCGTTAAACCAATAAGAACTTTGTGAATCATCAAGCAACGACGACGACGACAAAAGACAACGGAAAAAGTGAAATACGATCATAATATATCTGAATCCAACGCTAATCGGCATCACTGATGGTATGAATTATTTTCTGAGTTATTTTCTGAACTTACTGAACTGAACTGAGTTGTGGGTGATGAGTGTAAATCTGGCGACAGGCTGCCTGTCGCACCTTGCTTGGTGCGACAGGCGCCTATCGCTCTAAGTGTTGGTGCGACAGGTGCCTGTCGCACCTTGTCTTGGTGCGACAGGCTCCCCGTCGCACCAAGTTTTGGTGCGAAAGGCTCCCCGTCGCACCAAGTTTTGGTGCGACAGGCTCCCCGTCGCGCCAAAACTTGGTGCGACAGGCTCCCTGTCGCACTAAAACTTGGAGATTCATTGAAACTCTATTAATTTGATCCGGATTTAAATAATTTTTGTTTATAATTTCAGGCTTAATGGATTCAGTTGTACTTGAATTGTGTTACGATGGTTGGTGGGAGATATTAGAGGATGGCCGTATGGAGTATGTGAATGGTAAAAATCGAGCTTTTTTGGTTGGGAAAAATTGTTTGTTTGATCAGTTATTGGCAAGAGTATATGAGGTGTTACAAATAAACGCTAATGAATATAGTATCACAATGAAGACAACTTTGAGGTCTAGTAACACATTATATCGTGTATGTGCACTGCCCATGGATATATTTGATGATGAAATGGTGAGGGTTGTGTTGCATATGGCATCTGACGTAGCCAATTTTGGATGCATTCCTATATTCGTGACCACATCACCTCGAGTTCCGAGTGAAGGTATTGAGCCACATGTCGATACAGAAACTTCATTTAGAGCAAATATGTCTGGCCCCGAAAATGATGAAGAGGTGTTGCCAAGAACAATATCGCTGCAGCAATATTACTCTCCAATCCACGGTAATTATGATAACATTGCTGATAACGGCGTTACGTTAGAGGATGTTGGAGCAACGGTATTTCCAATAATGACGTCGTTGGAGCAACGGTATTCTCCGTATCACAATAATGATTTTCGGGATAATGATGATTTTCATCATGAGACAAAGGGGGATAATGTTTGTGCAGAACTTTGTAATAATACGAGGGGCACTTCTTTCAATAATGATGGTGATGATGGAGGAGCCGGTCCTTCGAATGTTTCGTCTTTTCAGCACGACGATGAGTGTGAAGACAATACTCCTGTGAATAACAGAGGCAATAGACATAGTCCTTCTATGGTTCGATCGAGAAGGCGAATTGACCCCCTTACAAGTCTTGCTCCAACTTTGCCTTCGAACATGGTTGGTCCAAGCTTTGTTAGCAGTTGTGATTCAGATGATATCATTGTGGGTAAGCTATTTGCTGAGAAGAATGAGTTTATATTACAACTACGCAAGGTTGCCTTTAGAGATAAGTTTGATTTCAAGATTGCACGGTCTACTACGACACGTTTCGAGGCTCACTGTTGTTCAGAATCATGTAAATGACGTATTCGAGCTACTAGATGTTCGAACGAGCAAAATGTTCCTTGGGTGGTAAAAAGAATTGACAATGTACACACTTGTCATAATGAGGTATTGGTTGATGGACGTCATCAAGTAAGGAGCCGGGTTGTCGGTCATATTATCGCAGATAAATATATTCAAGACAAGAGGATTTATACTCCGAATGACATAAGAGCAGATATGCAACAGGAATACGGTGTTCATTTAACATACCAGCAGGCATATCGTGCGAGAGAAGTTGGTCTTAAAATAGTTCGAGGCAACCCTGCAGAGTCATACAACTTGCTCCCTAAATACTCTCACGTACTAACTACAGCGAATGAGGGTACAGTCACTCACCTCGAGCAAGATGGAGATGATAATTTCTTGTACTATTTTGTAGCACTCGGATCTTCCATCAAGGGCTTTATGCAGTACATCCGACCTGTTATTGCTGTAGATGGTACTCATCTGAAGGGATTATATCGTGGAAGCATGTTCGTGGCAACATGCCTTGATGGTAACAATCAATTGTATCCGTTAGCCATTGGGATCATGGATTCAGAAAACAATGAGGCTTGGGAATGGTTTATGATGAAGTTATACGGTGTGATTGGCGATAGACCTGAGTTGGTAATTATCTCTGATCGATGCACTGCCATAAGGAGAGCCGTTCTGAAAGTATTTCATAATGCAACTCATGGCGTTTGTTTTTACCACGTCAAAGGTAACATTAAGTCACAATTTAAAATGTCCAAAGCTCGTTGGGATGAATTTGAGCCTGCCTTTATTAATGCAGCAAAAGCATATGGCCACGAGGAATTTAAGAGACAACTTGAAGGGTTGTGGATGATCCACTCGGGTGCAGCTGATTACCTAGAAAATAATGTCGGTACGTGTAATTGGGCAAGGTCTCAGTTTGAAGGTAGGAGGTACAGCATACTTACCACCAACATCGCGGAGAGTGTTAATTCTTTCATGCGGGAACCTCGAAAATTTCCTGTTACTCATCTTGTTGATCACTTTAGGAAAACAATGCAGCAATGGTTTTATGATAGGAAAATTGTGGCTGAATCAATGACTACTCGGCTAACAACATGGGCGGATGAAATAGTCACTGAGAGGAGAACTATAGCTGAAAGAATGACAGTTCGGCCGGTGTCTCCGCATCGATTTCAAGTTATAGGCGGTGGGCTTAAGGAAGGTTTGGTTGACTTGCAAAAGAGAACTTGCACCTGCAGAGTATTTCAGCTTGATCAGCTTGTATGTGCTCATGCAATTGCGGCGTGTGTAACACACCGGGTGGATTTTATTAACCTTTGCTCGGACTTTTACACTACAGAATCGTTGGCGATGGCTTATGCAGAACCAGTAGAGCCAGTTGGTGATGTGGCTGATTGGCAAGTTCCAGATGAAGTTCAGGAGATGCAAGTATACCCACCAGTTGAGGCACCACCACCTGGTCGTCGTAAAGAGCTCAGAATACCCTCGGCTGGCGAGGACGTTAACCGGCGAACTGTAAGATGCGGGCGGTGTCATGAACTGGGCCATAATCGTAAGCGATGTAAGAATCCTATTGCGTCGACTCGAACTTAGTTGTTTTTGTGTTTCGTTGGTTAAAACTGTAATTGTTTTTGTGTATTAACATTTATATGTCATTATAATTTATTTTGATTTTAAATATTCAAATGTGAGCATTAACATATATATAAATTTTAGTGCACAAATTAAAATGAAACTTCAAGTGTCAATATTCAAATTACGATGAACGGTTTACAATACAATATCGTCATTAAAAATGTCAACTGCAATTTTCTTTCTAAAGTACTCGACATGACTAGCGTTAAACTCCAAGCCAAGCCCGAACATTAAATACATCGTAACCATCAAAACAAAAACACCGCAATCGCCAGTTCCGGGCTCTTGTTGTGGCGCGCTCTTAACTGCGATGACTTTCCAGGGGTCTGCACTCCGCAACTCCGGTCGGATATTGTAGAAGCCAACATATTCCAACCATCGAGGGAATATAACTTCAAGTGGCTTGAATTTCAACTTGTACCTTTTGTCGTCGCGAAATGAGAGTAATGAGTCATAAATCCAGACTTTATTTTTCCGAAAGTCAACTCGTGCTAGTACCCAATGCTCGCCGTCCAAGTTAACAGGGATGAGTAACTGTATATTAAAATTGAAAAAATTATTCGTTAGATATTAAATAAAACGACAACTCAAATATTTTCATGATGGTGTATGTGAAATGCAATAAAATACATACCACATCAACATCCGTCATTGATTTGGACATTGTGTGTTGTCGCCCACAAAGATAACTATTCACGCGGTCGTCGAAATCCAATAAATCGACCGAACAATCCCCATTATTCCATAACTGATTCAAGAACACCTAGTACATAGATAACAAAGAAATACATATATTAACAAAACATAAAGGCAAGCATTTAAAACATTAATGTTCATTTATAAGTTTTATCGGCACGTTACCCAAAAAAATGTGTCAGTGTGTGTGACGCGTTGGAGTAATGCATTTGGATACTGCCGTTGTTTCTCGCTAATCAATCGGAGATACTCGTGAATATGCTGTAGAGAAACAACAATATTCTCATGTAAATGATAAATTTTGGTGAAACAAATCCACAACAGTATATATCACTTCAAAAATATAAATACCTCATCGCCTAACCATCCCATCGAAACTGTACCCAAAAGTGTTTGAAAGAATGACCGCGGGTGCTGGACTCGCCGGAGGACTCTGCTATCACCAGTGAACCATCGATCAAACTTAACAAACAGACTAGAGTCCCATAATCCTCTCAGTGGATTTACATCCACAGTCGTACTCATGTCAATCGCATGCTCCATAATTTGGGGTCGAGCTAAAGGCCGGACATTCTGTCTTCGTCTGACCGGAGGAATCATATAAGGACTGTTATACATGTACGACGGTATGTACGCGCGGCCGAACTTACTAACGCCCGGAGGCACCTCAGTGAACACTTGCACGGTTTCCCCACTAACATCCCCGTAGAAACTATCCAATGACGTGGGCGTAGACAAATTTTCATTGTCCACGTCAGTATACACTCCATAATCATCCGGGGTCTGGCCATTCGCCAAGAACATATTAAACAAGTATCATATTAAAAGTTAAACGAAAGTAATTAATGTCATTTAAATTTGCTCACCGCAAACGTGCGTGAAGTGGGTGAATCCTTATGTGGACGTTGAGAAAATGTGTCGATGAAGCCAACAACGGTTTCTTTAAAATCTTTTAATTCTGACTTTATCTCGTACACATTACGATCAATCTTATCCAGCCGTCGTTGTATGTACTCATTAAACTGCTTTGTCCTCGACTATTACCAAATAAAAAATAAAACTTTAGAATAACAATAAAAAATTATTAAATTATTAACTTCGAAAATATAAATATCATATATTATTTATAACCTCAGAATCCCGTGTGTCATCAGAGTTGTCTGTTCGCTGCTGGTGGTCATCAACAGCCACCTCATCCTCATCAATGTCATGACGCTGCTCTGGTATTGGGTTTGGTATGTCATCATTATCGTCATGCTCGTCATGCTCATCTGATTGCCTTGTAACCGACGGCATCGCGTTGATTGAGGGTTGGTGCTGCACCAAACATCATTTAAAATTACTAAATTAACCATCAAAAAGTTGGATTAAACGTTTATTAGTACTTATAGTATATCGACCTTATGAACCCAGTCTGGAATGCTTGGCAAGTAACCCTTCACAGAGAGCCAATGTTTGCTGCTACTCTCCTTTGAATTTGGCTCAAGAGTTTGTAAAACGTCCCCCTGGCATAAATTCAATTGAAAATTTTAAGTAAGTATACATAACTTAAATTTAGTAAAGTAAAAAAAATAAGTAATACATATTACTTACAAGACGAGATTCGTCGTTGAAGAACGAATAAACCTCCGCAAAGCTGATGCTCGAAGACGCCATGGGCTTCCATTGCAGAATGCGGGGAATCTTATTCTTCGTTTTGACGACCCATGTTGATGGCAACCCTCCGATTGCTTCGTAAATCCAAGCCTACAACAAACAAAGCAAAAAATCAAATAAAACAACTATCAAATATTTAATACTATAAAACTTATTAATAAACAAAAAAACGCACCATAACCCCAGACGTAAAGCCGTAAACGTTGTATTTTTCAATGTTATGATCTGGATTTTTCAACCGAGTCTTCTTAAATTTCTCGTCTTTCTCGAACAGTGCATTGTCAAGACTCTCGTAAATCATTTCCCACGACAATAGACCCCATGGTCGCTTTCGGAAGGACTGTATATCATCAACTTGATCAAGCCAATCGAAATTGATTTGACAGTGGTTTTTTCTTGCATTTAGTACTCTGTCCGCAAAATAAAACATCGCAATCTTTAATGCGTCCATATCGTCCATTTTCTCGAATTTCAACTCCTTAAATACTGCATCGAATTGGTTCACATTAATCTTACGATGCACACCACCAAAATACGTATTCCGTAGCCTCTGCTCCATTTCATCATTTTGTTGATTGGTATCAACACCAAATGAAAGTCCGGTAACCAAGCACCATTCGACAATTGACAAGCGAATCAAATGCTCACCTATTTGAAACCATAACTGATCCTCACGGTTATCGTCTTCATGGGCCACTTGCCTCAATAAAAGATTGTGCAAAATTACCCCGCTAAATGGAAAACTTCGACACTCCAAAAAATGCCCAAATATATCTTTTTTGAACATACTCAACTGCCGCTTTGTTAATTTTTCCTCGATGACTTTTACGACCGAAGATAACTTACACATGCTTGAAATTCGACCAGGAAAGTGATCGGCATAACGAAAATACATCTTTCCTACTTCGATATCCGATGATTCTGATTTCGCCATGTATCTGTAATTTTTATAAAATTATTACATTATATTTAGAGAAAAAAAACGAGATAAAAGCACTGTCATTTTTGGTGCGACAGGGGCGCCTGTCGCACCAACGCTGGTGCGACAGCAAGCCCCTCGCACCAGATCTGGTGCGACAGTAGCATGGGCAACCTGCCCCCCTCCCTCCCCACCCCCAAAATACTCTCAAACACTACCAATCAACACAAATATCACCACTACCACCATTATTCTCAAGTTATAACTATTATTATTCTAAAATCTCATTTTAAATTAATGAAAATAAGAAAAATGACTTACCTAGCTTTTGTTGAAGGTTATAGATCGGAGATCGGATGCCGGTGAGCCGCCGCCGATGATGGTAGAGATGGATCGGTTTGGGAGAGATGAGAGAAAGGAGTTTGGGGGAGAGATGAGGGAAGGGTATTTTGGACTCAAAATATCTTTAATGGCTAATGTTGATAGAAATATTTTTAGAGGGTTAAAATGAAAAAAAGAAGAAAAGTTTCATGGTTATTTTCATAAATTTCCCAAAAAAATTGTGTTGGTCTAAACTCAATCATTTTACTACCCATACACATTTATTCATGTGTTATTCGTATATAGTAATAAGGTCGAGTCAAAATTTTACCTGCTCTACTGCCAACTGCCAAGCTATAACGTACTATACGTAGCTTTGCGGGAAACTCTTTGATTGAGTTTGGAAGAGTAAGGTCCGAGTTTCTTGAAGGTGAGAAAATTTGTTACTTTTTTTTAAATTTTTAAGATTGAACTTTAATTTTGATATGTCAACAAATCCCAATAAATATTAGACTGGATTTTAAATCTCACATACAACATATTGGACTGTATTTATTGATATTTATATTAACTAATATTTTCTCTAATGAACTCTCAAGCGTTATTAATTTAATTAGGTGGCCAAACAAAAGCTTTATAAGAGTAACACATAGTAAATATAATACTTAAATAATTATAACCCTATCTCAACTTTTCTGTCACGGTAACGTGACATTTGATTCATTAAAAAATTTCAAAACAACAATAAATAAAAACAAAATTTTCGAAATTTTTTTGGTGGTTCGTTGTCCTAACTAGTGTTTGTATTCTCAAATATTCTCAACAAACATGAAACTAGCTCCCCTATAAATATTAACCAAATCTCTAACGGTATAATCAAACTATAGAACTTCAAAAATGCTACAAAAATGTTCACAAAGAATAAGTATATGAAGCTTCATAAATGTCATCTCCGGCAAGACGACACGTTTTCCGATGACCAGAGTGGAATGCTAAGAAGAAGTCAAGAAGGTGGAAACGAAATAGATAAGGTCACAAACCTTGTGGTTACCATGCAGAGAGTGCTTGATCAAGATAGGGGGCAGAAGCCCTACTCGCCGTCCGATAACGGTTCCCGGACTCAGCCGTCCAATGGCGAAAGCAACCGTAATGGTATCAAGGGATCACATTGAATCTTCACAATCGTATGTGTTAATTGTTTTGAATGTTCTGTAACTTAGATTTTATTTTTGCTTTGGTATGTCAATAAAAATTAAAAAAATAGACTTGCGGAGTCAAAGAGAATGACTGTACATAATTTACAAATTGATACTCAATCTTTATGAACTACTAGGATTTTTTTTTTAATAGACATACTAAAGTCTAACTCAGTTAGTTTTCCAAAAAAAAAAATCTTAGTTATAAGAAATAAGCCAATGTTTGCGAAAATAAAAGTTTGAATTCTCCGTTAAAAATGAGGATTTAAGTTTCGTTTCTTAATTACAAAATAGTTGAATGTATAAGATAGGTTTAATGTAGATTAGTCTTAATAATTATCTTTAGTTAAATGTATTTGAGTAGATTTAATGTACTCCAGTCACAATAATTATCTTTAATTAAATGTATCCCAATCTTAATAATTGTGTAATTTGTAAATATAAGAGCGTAACAAATTCCTATCAAGTGTCTCAATTTACAACTACATCGAGTTCCAATCAAGTGCCTCAACTTGTAAGTTGTAAGCTTGTAGGATCAGGATCAGCATCAGCTCATGTTATCACTTCTATCATTTATTTAAAAAAAATGGAAAAGTGGAGTTAAATTAATTTTTAACCATTTATCTCTTGCCAGAGGTTCGAAATCGAAAATCAGTTAAATAAGTTGCTTAATTGTCATTTGACTGTAACTTAAAGGTGCATCAACTCATGTGAAAATGAATGGAAATGTCGTAAGAATTTGAGATATTGATAAGTTGACTTCTGTAACCTATGTTGTTTTCGTACTAAAAAATTAAAAAATTTATCATTTAAAATAAATATTAAATCGATAAATTGTTTGCATTATTTTATTAAAATCACACGAATTGTTTCTTTCGTATTTTTCTTACTTTTAAAAAAAATATTTTTGCCATCAAATAATTTTTTTTTAAGAAAAAGACAAAAATTAACAATATAGTTAATTTTCAAACAAGTAAAGAATCTACTAACTAGTCAAGCATCCGATACAGTTTGCTTTGAAACAAAGCAAAAGAAATGTACCTGTGAAAAATATCAACCAAAAATCATCGATATAAATTTTTTGATTTTCATTCAATCCTCTACTTGCTGAAGCCAAAAAAAAAAAATGGGTGTGGGAATTTCATTCTTGATAGCACTAAAAGCAACATTTCACTTCATCGTCTTTGCATTCTTGAGAAGTTTAGGTTTTACACTGCTATCATTACCGTTCTTGTATGCATCATTAGTTTCGTTACTAATTGCACTCGCATCTCACCCATCAATCAATCTTCCAATGCTTTTGGGCAAGAAATCAGATGGGAGTTTCCCCATTTGGTCAATCATCCTGTTCAGTCCTTACATTTACTTTGTTAGAATCTTTTCAGTCTTGAGAAGATTGAACAGTGGTGAAGAGCCTTACAGCGAGGTCTGTGAAGGTTTGTATGTTGGTGGATGGCCTAATTCAATGACTACTTTGCCCCCCGGCAATCCTGCTATCATAGACTGCACTTGTGAGTTTCCCAAGCTCAGGGAATTTGAAGGGCATTCATATTTATGTGTGCCCACTTGGGATACGAGGTCGCCGCAGCCGGGGGAGATTGAGTCTGCTGTGAAGTGGGGCTGTAGAAAGAGAGCCCAGAATAGGCCTGTTTTTGTCCACTGTGCATATGGTATGATATTGACTTATTCTGATCATTTTATGCATCGGAGGTCTCATTGGTGAATCATACAAGTGCTTTGTTTGCTATATTTTTAGTTCTATCTTAGTGGTTATCAGTTGCTTTTCAAGCATTTGTGTTGGTCGTACTGCTAGGTTTCAATCTATTTGATAGCCTAGGTATGATGCTTACATTTGGTGTATCCCTCAGACATCCAGAATGCTATTAGGTAACTAACTAGGATTGTTTCTACTTTTTGGTGAGATGAACTTGTTGTAGGTGATGCTTTAGCTTTATTTTTCACAGAGTTGGTTTGGTTCTTTGCTCGTCCAGCTTCTTTCCTATTTTTCTTGTCATGCCATTGTTCCATCTCCGACTACTTGGTTGCAAGTGTTCATTTTGCATGGTTCAATTTCTGATAAATTTCAGAAGAAACTTTTTTCAATTAAAACTTTTGAGCTTTGCCATAGGAATAGACATGGAACATTTTGTTTATGTATGTCTTTTTTAGTTTATGCGGAATGCTGAGTTGGATAAAGCATGATGACTGGTTAGGATGGAGACAGAGAAGTTCTTTTAACTGTTATAGGTAATTCACTCAATGGTGTTTGGGAAAGGGAAATGACGTTAGAAAGTTTTCTTCATAAGTATAGCAACAATAGCATTAATAAATCAGTTTTCCAGCTTTTTCACTTGGCTACTTGTTGGAGGTTAAGAGACCAAATGGGGAAACTCCCATCCGATTTGTAGGTTTTAATCATCTATGAGCGAAACTCCGTGATAGGGATTTATTGGAGATCAGAGAAGACAAAAGAGCACGTAATGTTTGTTATGGTTTAACCCTAAGGAAATAAATCTTGAAATCCTTATGTATCACACATGTTTTTTAGTTTTTTGTATATTATAAGATTTTCAAGAATTCTTATAATATACAATATTGATCAAGGCAGTCACTTGGGGCCATGATAGGGCAAGGTTATATTTGGGAGAGTAAAATGACTTTTACTTTAACATTCTATATATGAAACTAAAATTCGATTTTTTGAAAGGATATAAAATCATTCATACAGTAATGATGAATTCTTTGTGACTAGTAAACTGCATGGATAGTTTGTAAAACTTGTCTCTTGCTGTGTTTACATATGTCTTGCTATCTTCTTGTTTTTTTGTTTGTTTGGAAACAAACAAATTTGTGATGGAAAATGTGTAATGCGTCCCTCTAGGTCATGGAAGAAGTGTTGCTGTGGCGTGTGCATTGCTAGTGGCTTTAAGCATTGTAGAAGATTGGAGAGAGGCTGAGAAGCTCATAAAAAAAAGGCGACCTAATATTCAAATGAATGCTCTGCATCGCAAAGCACTAGAGGAATGGTCAAAACATCGGTTATCTACTCCTAGAAGGGAAAAATAATTAACATGATTTGTTAAGTTTCTTAACTGTTACTGCTTATTCCATAGCACTTCAGTGCCAAAGAATCGGAACCGCTTTTGTTATTTTAATTGATTTGATAGTAAATCCTTGTGAATTTTTGTTGTACCGTCAAACTGGATTACTTTTATAATGTAACAGTTAAATAGGGCCATATTTCTTCTTGTTCAGCTTATTGTTAGTTTACTGCCTTGCGTGGTAGATAGATAGGCTTTTAAATGTGCTGCTGGTTGGTCACATCAGACAAGGAATTACGGATTTGATGTTCTTCATTGAACTAAATTGATATAAAATCTTGCTTCGATGCTTGAATATATTTAGTTGTTACCGTACACTAATGTAGTTTCTTTTTTCATTTATGTTGTCTTTTTTTGCTGGGTAAGGGTATGTTGCCTTTCTTTTGGATGCTCAAAGTTAGCAGCTACATGCTCCGTAGCAGTTTGGTAACAAACAAAGAGAGAGGAAAACTTTACTGCAATCCAACTCTTGGAGCTAGTTTAATTTCTTTTCTTGTGAGATATTGTTCTTAATTTCCCTTCTGCACGCTTGCTTTCTTTCTATAAAGAACCAAATGAAACAAAGTATCAAATCAGAAATCAGATTTTCTTGCATTCTTGTTCTTAATTTTTTCTTTTTCTTCTTTTTTTAAAGGTTCAGAAACAAAATAAGTATATTATAGATGTAGGAAATGCATTCTTATTCATAAATTCACATCCGCCGTGCTTTCTTTCTTTGTATAAAGAACCATGTGAAGCGAGGAATCAGATCTGAAATCAAATTTTCATACACGTCTGTTCTGTTTCATCATTTTATTACATTAATTTTATGAGTTCATCATTCGTTCATTTTGATTTTGAGCAAAGCTAAACAAATTAGTCTTGCATATTTTTTGTTTTTGGGGGGTGACAGTAATTCCTTCACATTCTAAACAAAATTTATCTGCTAGAAATATTGTTAACCAGGGTGCACTATTTCTATTCAATACTACAACCAAATTAAGTGTCAACTCATACTCATTTCAGCAAAGAAAAACAAAAAGCCCAGTAGCACATATTCCTGGTAACCAAGAAGTACATACATTTTATGCAACAATGGCAAATAGAGTTTGGAAAAGGCAAACTCTAAATACTTGAATCAAGATTTTGATGTTTAAACCAAACCACAGTGAATTACCATACTCTTATCACCATTATTTACATGAGCGTAAGCCACAATTCTGATCTATGTTATCGTCTACGTACATAAGTAACAGTGTAAGTGGGAATCAAAAGGTTGCTTGGACAGCATGAAATATGCAAGATCGCCACGAGATAAAATGAAGTTAAGATGATAATCATTAACTACGACCTCGCTTAGCAGCTTCCGCACTGCTTGTTGTCATAAAGGACTCTCCACAACCACACTGCCCTTTCGAGTTGGGGTTGATGAATACAAACTCAGATCTGCAGAAATGGATGAATGAATAAAGATGAGAGACAGAGCAGTACGCAGAAGAGCTGGAAAACCAAAAGTTTGAATTAAGAGACTCAGAACAGAAATCAATAACAAACCGACAGTTGCCAAATCTAAACAACCAAAGAGATGCAGGTATTCAATCAGGTTCAAATACAAGACGAACATTTCCTTAACAAGTCATAAAACACCATGTCAAGAACTAATTTAATAACAATGTGCATACATCATAGCAAATGAAGCAGACCTCATTTACCTCCTACTTCGTGAACAATGAACAAGTCAGTTCATATATGAATGCAGATGGACAAGTACTGAGATAACCATGATAGATGTTTATACCTGAGTTTGTCATCTACGAAATCCATCTTGGTTCCTATAACATGCATCAGTGCCTTCGGATCAATTAATATCTTAACGCCCTTGTCCTCAACCACCTCATCGAACTTTGATTTCTCGTCTGACCATTAGTATAGAAAACAAAACATTATGAAAAGTGATGCAAACAAGGGGAAAACAACATTCTGAAAGTAGACAAAAACATTAGGAATTATCAAAATGCAAAGTCAAATGATGACCCTTGCAACAAAATTTGCAGCCTATAAGCTACAGAACGTCCAGGAAAACTAATGCACAGAGGGAAAAGAGCAAGGGAGATCATTAAGTATTTGATGTGTTACTATGGTATTTTAAATCATCAAAATGCAAACGCAGATGACAACCCTTGCAACACAAGTTGCAGCCCACAAGCTACAGAATGTGCTGGTAAACTCATGCACAGGCGGAAAAGAGCATGGGAGGTCATTAAGTATTCCAAAGTGTAGCTTATTATGTTATTTTAAATTATCCCGATTGGATACTCAAAAATGGAACTGAACCACAAAGACATAAATTTATATCCTCATGCCATGCAGTATAACAAGAAAAAGAAAGAAGTTTCTCCTCCTGAAGCCCTTTTGTGTTTTAAGAAAACAAACCACTCTAATAAGTACGGCAGCTTTGCTTCTAACTTCTTCTAACCATTAACCAACTTGATTTCCTTAGCCAAATTTTCTCCCATAAATCAACACTTGCAACCCAAAAATGGAATAATCAAAAGACAAGTCAGGGAAAAAAAATGTTGAGACTCGCATATGCATAATGCATGAACATAGCTTCTTGGTCAGAAAACATATAAATAAGGCATTCTCATAGCAGAGTCACCAATGTTTAGATATTCTACAGGAAAGAATGACTCGAGTTAAGGAAAGTATATGTTGAAGAGTAGTGCTACACATCTCAAATTTTACATCCCAAAACACTATCTCAAATGATGTAGCATTCATCAATTGGTTGGTGAAAAAATATAATTAATTCACTTGAATCTTATAAAAAAATTACCAAAATAACACTAAATATACTCCCTACATTATTTCATATACTCCCTACATTATTTCATAGAAACCCCTTAAGTTTCATAATATTACCAACGAAATGATTTTTGATTCACAAAATTTCATCATATTTATTCAAGATGAATAAACAGAACTAACAGTCGTATTTATCAAGAAAAATAAAAAGATTCACAAGATAGAGACATAGCTTAGCTTATGAACCTGCATAATTGAGGGTATAGGATAAGCCGTTGCAGCCACGAGCCTTAACGCCAAGACGGAGGAAAGGACGCTGACGCTGCTCTAACAGTTGACGCAATCTCTCCGCCGCCGACTCCGTTAACGTTAGGGCTTGCCGTCGGATTGCAGGCCCCACCTTCGAACCTGAATAGGGGTGGCAATCAAACCCGGACCCGGATCGGACCCGGATTGAACCCGGAAAATCCGATCCGGGTTCAACCCGCACCGGCATATTTTTTATCCGGAATCCGGATCAGTTTTTGACAACCCGCATTTTTCCGGTCCGGATCCGGTTTCAGGTGAACCCGCAAATCCGGAACCCGGACCCGGATATTATTTATTTTAATATTAATTTTGATCCGTAAATCCATAATTATAAATAGAAAAATTAAAAAAAAAAACGTAAACAGAAGTGAACCCTAGAATCTAGATCTCTCTCGTCTCGTTCCTCTAATCCTCTCTCGAAATTTCTCCTTCAACCTAAAAAAAATTACTGTAAATCTGTAATTTCTCCTTTCAATCTCTCAAGTCAAGTCTCATCCGTAAACCGTAATCCGTTCCTCTCTCAATCTCTCTCACCCGTGAGCCGTAACTCATTGCTCATCTCAGTCCTCCATCGTCACTTAATCTCTCTCACTCTCTCTGCAACTCTCCTGTAAACTCTTCTTCAGATCAGATCAGATCCTTCGCGTCGTGGCTTGTCATCACCTTCACGGCGAGGCTTTGTTCGTTTCATCACTCGTCTGATCTCTCACTCTGTCGCGGCCAGCAAAAGGGGTTGAAATCCACCTCAGTCTCGCTGCTGTGTTCTGTGTTCATCAGCATATACTTCAGCTGCCGCTGTGAATATTTGTGAGTCTCGGCTTTTCTCTTTACAATTTATGCTCTATTACACTTTGATTTTCCCTCTTTGCAATTTTTGTGCTGTTATGCTTTGAGCTTGTATTGCTGCTGGCACAATTTGATTTTTCCTCAGACATGGTTTTCTTTGTATATGACATATGAGAGCACTTGACTAATTATAAGCTTTTTGTTTT
>MKYO02026205.1:204407-225719 GCA_002013955.2 Citrus medica
CCCCCCCCCCCCCCCCCCGGCTGTTTGATGGTATATGATTATCGTCAGTTGATGCATGTGCTAATCAAAAACTTGTTCATTGGTTTGTTTGATTCTTAAAACTACATCATTTGATTCTTGGATTTTATTAGGATGATTATTATGTGTATTGAGTTGTGAAATCGTCCATTTGAACTTGATTAAGCAAAGAATCTCTGCTGGTAGTTAGTGAAATGGAGAGCATAATCTTCTTCCATTGAGAAAAAAGATGGAAGAATGTTCACTGACATTATAATCATATTACTAATATTCTCATTATTTGTTTTTCTGTGGGTACTACTTGGTTTAATTCGTAAAATCTTTTTGGGTAGTACAGTAAGATTTGGAGTTCAAACGTCGCCCTTATCGGGTGTTTGATTAGTCCTTACGAATATATTGGTTCTTTTGAAAGCTGATTAGCTTTTACTCTGAGGCCAATTCTTTTGATGCTGTGGAGAAGTGTGCTTGATTCCATCTATGAATTATTTTCTAGTGCTTTTTTTTTAATAATTTCAACCTTTGGTTTTGGGTTCAGGTATAGAAATGTCAACTGTGAGACTTCCCACATCTTGCTTATTCCAAACAGCTCCCACACGCATAAAATTTCCTCTGGTCAAGAGCCCCGGTTCCTTGGTTTCCAGGAGTGTTTCAAAAGCTTTTGGCTTGAAGTCTTCTTCATTCAAAGTATCTGCAATGGCAGTTTACAAAGTGAAACTAATTGGACCAGATGGAGAGGAAAACGAGTTTGATGCCCCCGACGATGCTTACATCCTCGACTCTGCTGAAGATGCCGGAATGGAGCTCCCCTACTCATGCCGCGCTGGTGCCTGCTCTACTTGCGCTGGCCTGATGGTTTCAGGCTCTGTTGACCAATCAGATGGATCATTCCTTGATGATAACCAGATGGAGAAAGGTTATGTGCTTACATGCATTGCATATCCGAAATCAGATTGTGTGATTTATACACACAAGGAATCTGAACTTAACTAAATAATGTTATGATCTTGGCTTTTGCTTTCTGCTTTCTATATTTGTGCTAAAGCAGTAGATCATTGTGAGTTGGTCTGAGCAAATGCTTTCGATTTCACTTGTGACGATGAACTTTTTCATTACCATTTGGTGTTAAGTCTTTGATGTTTATGATATGTAACATATGGTAGAGAGAATTCTATCACTTGTGACAATGGATGTGAAATTTGTAACCAAATAAGCAGCATCATGACTGATTCAAGATCAATGATAACAGAGTAGTCTTTTTCAAATAAGTAAAAATTTAAAAAAAAAATCTAAATGATCCCATACAACCAACAATGTTATGTTCACTTGAAAGGTTACAGATTCTTCAGTTTTGACTAAAATTAGAGAAACAAAATTCTGATATTGAAGAAAAATCAAAAGAATAATTATATCAACATCATTCACCAAAATGCTTTAGAACAGATAGAGACTATTTTTCATAACTGCAATCTGAGTTGCAGCCTAGGTGTTGATGGCTCTAGTGTAAATCTGCTGACTGGCATGTGCAGATATCATTCTAATTGATCCTCTGGCCACCAGATCCTTAATAGCTCGGCTTGCAAGTGACCCGCTGATCTGGACAAGGCAATTGAAACCAGCCTCGTTGCTAGGCAACCAAAAAGGATAAAACAAATGCGGTTCTTACTGTTACTGTGGGTCAAACCATTGTTTCAGGAAGTTAAATAATTAGGAAGCAGAATGCCACAATATCACCACCAAGTCACATCATCAAACCTACGGCCAATTTCACAGGCTTAATATCCACACATCCAATTTCTACAAAAATCATTACACTCATGAACGTGAACTGTAAATGTTCTTGTAGCAATTAGATTTCAATTTCAATTGAGAATAAATTCATTCAGTGTACTTAAACCTCAGCCTTTATTCATACTTTCAGTTATAAAAAGGAAATTAACTGACGAAAAATTCGTAATTATCAGAACTTTCACCATAGATCAATACAACAATTACATCAGTGAAATCAAACTCAGTTGCCATCTTATGGTAGTAGCTCCACAAAATACATACCCAGTTGAAGTAAAACATAACTTCACAAACATTTTAGTCCCCTCTTGACTTACCTTCCCACAAGAACGGACTAAGAAAAGACATTCTCTCAAAGATGCAGAAGCCAAGCATATTTGAATTTTTTTTTTCCCCCTCAAATAATTGTGTTCCCTGGTAACTCATGCAGCGACAAGTAATCTCATTAATTGGTCAAGTAACTTGAAATCTGCAAGTAATTATTTGTGTGTAAATGATTATTGCTATCATCACGGCAAAAACTAAAAGAAACCAATGAAAACATAAGAGCAAAACAAAATCAGCAAGAAAGAGATGGTTAAAGAGAACATACTCTCAATCTGTCCGACAAGATTGAAGGAGTTAGAAGCTTGTACTTGGGAACTTCAGAAAGATGCTTGTCGTAAGTTCCCTGATCAAATAAGACCATGTTGTTCACTTTCTCCTTTTGCTTTCCTTTGCTTCATTTCTATAGTATCAAAAATTCACCATATATTCTAATAGAACGATGTCAAAAACAACTTTCATGTAGCTAGAAGCATTTTTTTTTTTTTAACATAAACACTTGGAACCCCTTGCTAAAAAATCTGTCTACGCTCCTCTCGAAATGCATATTTTAAGTGTTTTCATCTATTTCACTCAAACAATAGAAATTTGTCCCAAAAATGAGCTTTTATGTGCCTTAAAAGCAATTTCTAGGCAGCACTTATCAAGTACTTCTCCAGCAAGACACTTCCCCAAGTATTTCAATTTATCTCTAATACTACATGAAACCTTTAAGAAAAATGCTATCTTTAAACAACGTTGCCAAAAAAAATTAAATTTCCAAATAAATTACTTCATTAAGTTGCCAATAAAAAAGCTATAAAAACAATAATTGAAAAAAATGAAAAATTAAGCCCAAATGTGGTTACCTTCTTCTTCTGTTTGCCTCCAACAGATTGGGCGGGCTTCGATGACGATGGTGGGGCCTTATCCTTCTTCGGTGCTAACAACTACAAATATATGCACGCCCAAAAGAAATTAAAATTGGACTTAGAAAATTAAAAAAAAAAAATCTGACATTTAAAATGCAAAACAAAAAAATGAAATTGTTTCATTGCGTACCATGACAGTGAGAGCTCTGCTTACGAACGACGATTCAGTTAATGTAACGAAATCACAAGTTGTTAGTTGCAGAGATTTTGATTTTCCAATAGAGGGAATTGCGTGGGATATATACCCCGATCAGCACAAAAATACCCAAAATATGCCATGGTTAGGGCCTTCAACATTATACATGTATAAGTAAGAAAGACCTGCAAGAACATAAAATTACTCTCAGTTATGTCTTCACAAAAATGGCCGAATATCTTAAAGTTACGCAAAAGACTTACTTACTTGATCAAACAATTTACTTGTATTCGATCAATTCTTACTTGACTTCTGCCTTGTTCAAAATACTTACTGGAATTATTCAAAACACTTAACCAACACTTACTCGACTTATACTCGACTTGTTCTAAAGATTTACTTGTCTCTTACTTTAATTGTTCATAAACTTATTCACCTCTTACTCAACTTGTTCTTACTCAATTTATTTAAAAGACTTACTCAACTAATTACCTGAATGATCACATATTATTCAATTTACCATTAAATTTACTCCACTTGATACCGACTTTATACTTGACTCACCTCACTTATTGCTCAACTACCAAACTTACTCGACTTGTTAACCTTTGAAGATATTTTCATAAATCACACCAAATAACAAAATCTCTCTCCATTATTTATTTGTAATATATTCTCAAGCATGAGTATAGAAATCTTGATTAAAGAACCTACGCAGATCCTAAGTAATTGGACTCGGACGAAACTTATTACCAAATCCAACTTCCTTCAATCTTAATTCCAAGTAGCATGTATGAAAGAAAATTTAAATTGTATCATCTTTAAACTTAGAAGCAAGGCCAAAGCAAGAAAATTTAAATTGTATCATCTTTAAACTTAGAAGCAAGGCCAAAGCGTGCAAGCAGACAACTTTCATTCCTCTTGCACTTTCCTTCTTTTATTAACAAAGGACAACCTTAAGTTGTTATTCTTTGTTATTACAATTAATCGAATATCCATTGAACAAAGCGAGATAATAATACAAAGAAGATCAGGATGGGAAGAGTAATTTTTTTTTTTTCAAATTTAGCTGTATTATCTTGTCTATGATTGTAATTTACTTTTGGGACACTTTAGTGATAAAAAATTTCATTGAAAGTAGGTTTAGTGACGTGCCAAAATTATCACCACTTCTTCGTTCATTTATTTATTTTAATTTATCCCAGCTGTCTCTATCCTTTCTTTTTTTGCTTCTTATTTATTTCTTTTACATATGCTGTTCCCTTTTTTTTTTTTTTTTTCTAGAGAACGTTTAATTGCCCAGGGATATAATTTTCATTTCAGCCTGTTGGCAAATGGCAACCGGGGAACTCAACTCTAAGTCCTTTCAATTCGACACTTTATGTTGAAAGTAAACTATTTCTTAAAAAACCGAAGTAAACAAATCAACCCATTCTCCATATGCGATGTTGATAAATAAAGTATCCACAAAAGTGGCATAACTGATCTTTGGTTAAACAAACAGTTTATACTTTTGGCAAAATCCAAAAGAAATTGAATATACATATCTTTCTTTTCTTTTTTTTAAGGGAAAGTAAAGCTTTCCATTAAGGTAAATCAGAAAGTAACATCAGTACATCATCTGGAAAATTTTACAGCCACAAAACAGGGGATTCAAACTTTAAAGCTAGTTTAGCTAAAGAGTCAGCTACAACATTACATTCTCTTGGAGCATGTTGAATTCTTGAAAGGTTCTGACTCTTCAAAAGCTTCTGGATTGCTGCAATTGTCCAACCTATCTCTGTCATGCTATCCTTCCTCCTCAAGGAGAGATCCACCACCTCTGATGAATCTGATTCAATTATTATTGGCACACAATTTACTTGGATAGCCTTTTGCAAACCAAAAAGAGCAGCTTCCGCCTCCATACAAGCCACATTACCTTGGAAAGGGATTCTCTCAACTGCTGCTGCTATAGTATTTCCCCTAGAGTTTTTTATCACAATCCCTAGACCCGCCTGCTGATCTGACATTTTAATTGCAGCATCTACATTCACTTTGAACCAACCTTTTTTGGTGGGGGTGGGGTGGGGGAGGGGGGGGGAGTCCATGTCTGTTGCTTTTTTCTGATAAGCTTGGAGATAGCTTGATTGTTTGAACATTTAATCCTCTTGTCAGAGTCCACCAATGCTTCTGCTCTTGCAACTAATATTTGGGGGTCTTCTTGCTTTCCTTAAAAAACGAGAAGGTTTATCGAGTGCCAAATAGCCCAGAATATTGCAATTATCAGCTCCCTATCTTCTTTTCTTCTTTTCACAGCTACTTCTTGGATCACACTTAACATGTCCTGATGGGCCATCAATTTTATGTCCTCATAAAAATCTGTCCTTTTCCACACCCTTCGAGCAGCCTTGCACTCCATCAAGGCATGAGCCACATCTTCGCACTTGCACCCACATCTTAGACACAAAGGCTCCAGCACAATCTTCTTTTTCCATAGGTTGCTTGCTGTTGGCAGAAATTTTTCGCAGCTCTCCACATGAAGATTTTCACCTTTTCTGGAATTTCATTAGACCAAATAACATCCCACCGAGACTTGGAGCTATCAGAGCAGCTTGGATCGTTCTTGGAATTATTCTTAACAACCAATTGGTAACCACTCTTAACTGAGTATTTGCCACGCTTATCAAAACGCCAAATCAAAGTATCTTGTTGAGGAGTTCTCGGGAGAGCTATTCTCAATATTTCTTTTGAAACCTCCTTTGGGAAATTTTGAGCTAATTCATCTTCTTTCCATTGTTGACTTTCATTTTAAAAATCAGCCACCACAGCATCAGATTGTAAATTTGAGCACGGAACCGTTCTGAACCAGCCAAAATTTTGGATCCAATTTCTGTTGTGAACTGATACATGTCTTCCATCACCAATCCTCCACCTCAAACCCTCTTTCAGCAGCTATCTTCCCCAGATAATACTCCTCCAAACGAAAGAAGGGTTTGACCCCAACTTAGCATTCGTGAAATCAATACTTTTAAAATACTTTGCTTTTAGAATTTTTGCCATTAAAGATTCAGGGCTGTGCAGAATTCGCCACCCCTGTTTCGCAACCAAAGCTTGATTAAAACAAGATAGATCCCTAAACCCCAGCACTCATTTTTTCTTTGCATGGCACAAGTTATCCCATCTTGACCAGTGAATACTTCTTTGAGCTGCTGCAGAGCCCCACCAAAATCTTGCTATGGCCCTATTTATGTCATCACAAAGGGTCTAGGGGATTTTGAAAACACTCATCGCAAACGCAGGCACTGCTTGTGCTACCGCCTTGATGAGAATCTCCTTCCCTCCACTGGAGAAGCATTTACTTTGCCAGCTCGACAGTTTGCTCAACACTCTCAGCTTTATATCATTAAAGAAGCTGATTTTTGCTCTCCCCACCATGGAAGGTAATCCAAGGTATTTCTCATGCTTGGAGACCACAGTCAGCTCGAAAATGCTGCTTATTTCCTCTACCTCTCTCTGACTTGTGCTTGAGCTGAATAACATGGATGACTTTTCATAATTAAAAATTTGACCCGTAGCTGCAGTGTAGCAATCAAAAATTTTTTTCAGCTCTCTACAATCCGAACTGGATGCTCTTGTAAAAATTAGACTGGCATCTGAGAACAAGAGATCAGTGACTGAAATCTCTCTACTGAAATTCAAGCCATGAATGAGTTGGCGATCTTCCGCTCTCACTAACAAATTTGAGAAAACTTCAGCACATATAATGAACAGGTACGGGGAAAGCGGGCATCCTTGTATCAATCAACGTTGAGGGTGGATGAGACCCTTCGCCACTCCATTTATCAAGACTGAAAAGCTAGCTGTGGATATAAAATTCATAATCAAATCCACCCATTTTACAGAAAAGCCCAGCTTTTGCAATGTTCCCTGTACAAAACTCCACTCCACCCTATCATAGGCTTTACTAATGTCTAATTTCAACGCTACCAGCCCCCTTTTTCTACCTTCGCTCTGTCTAATTTTGTTTATACACTCATAGCCTATGATTATGTTATCAGTTATAAGCCTATTAGGTACAAAAGCACTTTGATTAGGTGAAATAATGTCATTTAGAATTTTTTTGAGCCTATTTGCCATTGTTTTTGCGATAATTCTATAAATGACATTACAAAGGCTGATTGGCCTAAACTCTGTCAATTTCCTGGGCTTTGACACTTTCAGTATTAAGGCAATGAAAGTATGATTCAATGTAGCAAGATTACCTCCCTTATTAAGAATGTGTTGGCATGTTGCAGTCACTCACTCCTTGACAGAGCTCCAGTGCTTCTGGAAAAAAGCCGCTGGAAGGCCATCTGGTCCTGGAGCCTTCGTGGGACACATTTGAGTGAGGGCTTCTACAATTTCCTCCTCCGTAAATGGCTGGTCCAGAAAACTATTCATTTCCCCTGCGACTTTTGCTGGCAAAGCTTCAAGAGCTGCATTCAGCTGATTTTGGGAAGGGTTTGAGGTGGTAAAAATCTTTGTGAAGTACTCCCCGAACAACCTTTCCACATCTTCAGTCCACTCGCCGCTCTCATCCTCAATACCAGAGATTCTGTTTTTTTGCTTCGTCGCAGATGCCTTTGAGTGAAAAAATTTTGTGTTCCTATCACCCTCTCTCAACCAATCCGCCCTTGATCCTTGCTTCCAAAAAAATTCTGCATAGATATTATCAATCTGATTTTCAATTCTTTTTATCTCCTCCCCACTTTCAAGATGGCAGTAATCCTCTTTCATATTCTTCAGCTTTTTTACAAGCTTCTCCAGCTTTTTTTTTCTTCCATTGAACTCCCTGTTACTCCATAGCTTCAACTCAGCCAAGGTCTCTCTTGACTTCTCCTTGAAAATTTCAGCCGGGTTGCTCCTGTTCCAGTAACATTTCTCTTTCTATTCACGCTTCACAATCTCCTTGCACATCTCGTACGAGCTCCACCTATCTTCATAATGCGGTCTTGGAAAAGTTCTCTTTATATATCCGTTACCCCTGCCTTTCTCGACAACTTCCATCAAAATTGGATTGTGGTCCAAGCTCCATGAAACCAAATTCTTAGCTGCTTTTTCTTGATAGCATCTTCCCCAATTTGTGTTGCAAAAAAATCTGTCAAAGCTTCTCTTCGATTCTATGAGGCCCAAACCTTCTATTTGACCATGTGAATGGATACCCGTTGCTCCCCAAATCCTTCAAATCACAGTCCCTAATAGTTTGCCGAAAATCATTTCCTATACTAACGCTTTTGTCTTTCCCCCCTAATTTCTCGTTCAGATTCAAAACTTCACTGAAATCCCCGAAGCACAGCCATGGTAGTGAGGATAAGGCAGCCAACCTTCCCAACAACTCCCAAGTGTGCCTCTTTTGGTCGGATTCGAGATGACCATAAACTCTCGTGCATCTCCAGTAGCTTCCATTTTCACTATGCACCACGGCATCGACATGGTGCTTACTGAAAGATTTAATATCAACCGTTACCTCTTCTCTCCGTAACAACGCTAAGCCCCCTCTCAATCATTCTCTACTAACTGCAAAATAATTTTGAAAATGTAACCTTTTTGCTTTCTCTTGCATTTGCCTTGACCTTAATTTTGTTTCACACAGGAACACCATTTCAGGTGTATGCTCACGCAAAAGTTGTTGGGTTTATCGGAACGTTCGGTCATTCCCCAGCCCCCGAACGTTCCAACTTAAAAGTTTCATGGCCGTCGGCGGGGCTGTTTGCCAGCCACCGCCGATATCTCAGTTCCAGCATTCTGCACCACCTCCCTCACTGTAACATTCTCGGTTTCGACATTAAGCTTCTCTTCTACTGCAGAGATTTTTTCAGCCTGTTGTGTGCTTCTAAATTTTTGTGGGCTGTTTACTTTGCATTTTTTTTTTAATTTTGAGCTTTGCCAGTTCATTAAGCTGCTCAGCCTTTTTAAAACCATAACTTTTTCATTTGTGTCCAGCTTCTTTTCCACGTTTCAGGCTTGGAATTTCCCCTTCTTTTTCTTGGGCTTTGTCTTCTCAATAATGAGCCCATTTTCTCCATCTTCAACCTCTGATTCTATTTGAGGAGAGAAAGCACATGTGTTTTGATGATAGCCCACTTCTAAGCTCTTTTTTATTCCATTTTCTTCCCGCTCACCTTTTGCCGCCTTATCAATCCCTGAAGTTTGTATTTTTCCAGATTTTTTATTCTGAATATGCACTTCCCTCTCCTTTTCTTTCCCATCGTTAGTTCCCGTGCTCGCGTCCATTTCCCTATGCACTGTACCCCCCTCAGCTTGATTTTTATCCCCATTTCGGCTGTCAGCTGACTCTGCAGCCTTTGTAGCCTCCTTCATTAATTGTTTCTCAGTCCTCATATGGTCTATACTCATTTTTTCACTCAAGCTTCCTCTGCCTGGATCCAGCTTAGACTCGTTGGATCTATTTTCTATTTCAGACTCTACTAATTGGTGTTGTCCTTCATCTACCATGCTATTAGCTGCATCCATTTTTTTGTGGACTGAAGTATTTAGATGATTTTTTCCTGGATTCAGACTCCCATTCTTCTCTCCTTCTGCACTGCTTTAATCTCTCATTAATCGTAATAGCTTTGAGCCATGGACCATACGACATTTCATCTTTAGATTGAGATTTATAGTGAACACACACTCTCTGTATTGGTGGCCTATGCGTCTACAGTAGAAATAAAAATCAGGCAATCTTTCGTACATGAGTCGCATAGGAATGTCTTCCTCGTCTTCTCATTCTTGCTCTAGTTCAATTATTTTCTTCAATGGCTTCGTGACATCAATTGAGATTTTCAATCTTAGAAACTGACCAAAGCATTCCCCTGTTGCATCGATTTTGACCTCTTTAACTTTCCCAATGACATTTCCGAGCTCTGTTGCCATCTCATTTGACATACACATGATGGGGACATCGTGTATCTGTACTCAGAATGGAACATGACTAAAATCCTGCCTTTTTACATCTCCTATCCCCACTGGTTCAGTGAGCACAATGAGTGCCCTGTTAAAATGCCAAGGGCCACCCATCAAGATGCTTCTTTTATCCGCCTCAGCTCCGAACTTGAACATGAACACATTATCGCCAAGACTTTCTATTTTCACTTCTCGTGAAGTCCTCCACACCTTTTGCATAGCACTTTTCAACCCATCAATGCTAACTACTCTCGTATTCAAAACTTTCCTAATCAAACACCCTGCTATTATTTTTTCCCCTTTGGCCTTCATTTTATTCTTAAACGAAACTCTTCCCTTTTCCTCGTCACTCAGCTTTATTGCTTTGCATCTTGTAATTAATTCTTCTGGATCCATTTGCTTTAATAATGAAGCTCCCAATCAGATTAGGTTTGTTCGGTAGCTAAAGCCTTAGCAAGAAAATTCACCAGGAAGATAGAATGTTACTAACGCCTCAACACTCTTTCACAACTAGCTGACTTAAGTTCAAAAGAAAGAAAAGAAGAAGAAAAGAACAGAAACTATAAACACTCACCAAAGGAGAGACTTAATGAGCCATGATGCCTCTATTTTCCTCTCATCCTTGTAAGCTCTCAGAGAAAACTCATAAGAAGAGAACGATTTTGTGTTTAGTGGAAGAGATCTTGAATATGGGGATGATTACTTCATTTGGGGCAAGAAGAAGGATGCGTCCAGGTGTCTCATACTCTCATTTGGAGAGAAAAATTGACTTGTACTTGCTTGCCATAATGCCATTCCTTAATATGTATATCTTTCAAAATGGGCAAAGCATCTGCCAGTAATTTACATGGGTTGTGATAGTTAATATGCAATTGAAAGGGTATAGAGCAATATGTATAATGAGAAGTCTGACACTTATATGTCTTAAACATAATACAAATGGTGGATTCAAAACTTAATATTATGGGAAGTCTGGCACTTATATGTTTTAAACATAATACAAAGGGCGGATCCAAAACTTAACATTACCTTGGGCTAAATTCTAAAATTTATATTTTGAAGTGAATATAAAAAATTATAAATAGAAAGAACTACATTACATAAGGGAGAAAAGAGAAACTTTATTATTATCAATATGTACTATAAACAAAAATAATTGTAAAATAAGAGTAGAAAATAAAAGACAATTCAAATATCAAAATATTATTTTTCAGTTATAAAATCTGACATTGCAACCTATAATAATATGTAATTATATAAGATTAATAAATCAATTAAGAATTTCAACTAAAATAGGTCAATACATGTAATTACAATCAATTAAAAATTTCAAGTAAAACTTTTATATTTAAAGTCAAGTAATAACTTACCAGACTTAAATAAATTAAATAATGAAAGTTGATTCATCCTTTCAAATGATAAAAGTATTATTAGTCAAAAGATCCAATAATAAACTAAACAAATTTAATAAAAATGTATTTGGGTGCCATTATTTCTTCGGCCAAGTGACCGACTCTCTTTAAATAACTAGATGTTGATGATTCTTCTATCAAAAACTCCTCAAAATACCAAATTTTATTTTCTGACTTGTCCTCTTAGTTAATAGAACTAATAAATAAAATCTAAAAATTCACCTAAAAAGGTTTGTGAAAATGTTGATAATTGTTACCATATATTGTTTTTGTAAGTATTTTAAAACTAGTGATGGTATTATATTATATTGACATACTTTGTTTTTTCAATTAGAAGTTTTTTTAAAATAAATTAAAGCAGTAATAATATTTTAGCCACTGAATGTTTTTAGTCTATTCAATAAATATATAATTTAATCATTTTATAAATTAAGTCACTAATTTCAATTGAAAGTATGTAATTGAATTAGAGACATATTTGAAAATACAATAGAAAGTCTATTGTTATATAAAATTGATGTAAACATAAGGTAATTGAGTTAGGGAAATATTTGAATATAAAATAAAAACTCTATTATTATACTAAATTGATGAAAACAGAAGGGTAACTAAATTAGGGATATATATGAAAACAAAATAAAAACTCTATTTTTTAAAAATAAAAATTGAAAAAATAAGGGGTTTAAATGATTTTTTCTAGATTACAGTCTGGTCTAGCCCAGCTATAGGTTTACCACGATGTAACTCTTTAGATAACTACTTTCTAATGGAGTTATTTCTATTGACTATATAAAGTCAAAGGATAAACTTACGGATCCACTTACCCAGGGGTTAAACAAATAGTTAGTAGAAAATTATCAAGGGGAATGGGACTAAAGCCCACAGAATAAAAGACTTATTTTACGAAGGAAATTTTAACTTAGTAGACTAGAGATCCTAAGAACTAAGTTCAAAGGGACAATTTAATTGTAAAATACCTTCTTGGATTACTATGGAGGTTACCCTACTGTCCATTCTTATAATGAAAACAATGATGCCCATATGAAGGAAAGGGTAAGCTATGCTTTTAATAGTTTCTTATGTATTGCGAATTCAAACAAAGTAAGGCGAGTTACTTTTGATTAAGAAATCACTTATATGAGAGAGAAGTGGGGTAGTTTCAATGGGAATTGTCAAGGGCTCAATTCTTAGAAACTCTTGTAAAATTAGGTAAATATTCAGGGCCAAAATTAACATAATTATGAGAACTCAAAGCATTAGGAAAAGTTCATGTGTGAAGTATATTATTGTTTATATTAATGACATGATAGTTTAAAGAAATCGCATCTACTAGTCAGTCAATAAACTAAATATATTTCTCAGGGGAAGGTTCAAAGATTGAGACCTACCTATCATGTGCAAGTTTTGATCATTGAATTCTATCACCAAAATCAAATCAATTTTTATATCAAAGCAATCATTTTTTGTGTCTTCCGCCAATTTTCATTCATATGGGGATTCTTAAAAAAATAACATAAGGTGGCTATTTTGAGGCCAATTTTAAATAAGATAAATATTGAAAAAAAATACTTGCATAAATGATTCAGAGTCTTCTCTGTGAACTCTTTGCAAAGAATCATATAACTCAAATTAGTGTTTGGGGGAATGAGAAATTGGATTTCAAAGAGCACCCATTGGTGTGAAAAAAAATGAGAGAAACCCCCCACATGAGATTTTAACTAACTAATGTTCCTCTTGAAACCTATATATATTGGCTTCCATGTTTAATTACAAAATACACCAAAATCCAAGCCACTTTCTTTCATTCTCTTTTAAGCAAATACTCTCTAGCTTTAGGCTTCAGTGTGGGGAATAATGAGGTTTTGCTGCTAATACTATTTTAATCCATTGAATCCTGGGAGATAGACGCCAATATAATTCCAGTACCATTGTGAAGATGGTGAATCTATTTTAAGGACACTATATTTTTATAGGCCTCAGGTTAGTGGTTTTTGTTTTATTACATAAATCTTTGCTATTTCAATTTATTTTTATTATTATTATAAACTTGTGATAAGTGAAAAGAGTATAGGAGACTTATTAGTAACCTTTAAAGCACCTTTTAGGGAGAAGAAAAAAACCTTTCTTTGCCACAATCATAGTAAAAAAAAAAAATTATAATCATTTTTAGCAAGGAAGATTCATCGCTAAAGAGGACATATTGTAACTAAAAAAGTTTGTTTGTTGCCAAAAAATTAAGTGTGTATGTGTATATATATATACACTTGATATATTGAGATGAATAATTTCATCATAAAAAGTATACATTTAGCAGCAACATTGCATTCTATAGTGATGAGCGATGAAATCAATTTCATTACAAAAAAAAAAAGTTTTAGCAACAAATAAATTTTGTCGCTAAAATTATTTAACATGTTCAAAAATTTATTTTGGCAATGAAGTCAATTTCATCACACAAAAAAAGAAGTTTTAGCAACGAATATATTTCGTTACTAAAACTCTTTCACATGCTAGAAAGTAAGTTTTAGCGACAAAATCAATTTCATAACAAAGAAAAAAGCTTTAGTGATGAATATATATTGTCGCTAAAACTGTTTTGACATGTAAACAAAATATGTTTTAGGGATGAAATCGGTTTCGTCGCAAAAAATAGTTTTAGCAACGAATAGATTTCATCACTAAAAATATTCGTTTAAAGATATAAAGTGGTTAATTTTCCATCAAAATTTAGACATTTAGTGACGAAATCATAAGGTTGCAGCTAAAAATATTTGTTTAAAGATTTATAGCGTTAATTTTCTGCTAAAATTTTAGATTTTTAGCTATGAAATATTATTTGTGGCATAAAAACACCTTTTAGCAACAAAATAATATTTATCGCTAAAAGGTATTATTCGTGGCAAAAAACATCTTTCTAAAACACCTTTTAGCAACGAAATAATATTCATCGCTAAAACACCTTTTAGTGATAAAATATTATTCATTGTTGTAAATACCTTTAGCGACAAACTTCGTCGCTAAAACTCATAGTGCAACACATAAGTTAATGAATACCTTATACTTTTGGCAATGATTATATTCATTGCTAAAAAAGAGACATTTGGCGATGAAATTTAAAAACTTGTCGCCAAAGATCTAACATGGTGCTCTTATTGCAACGAAGTAGCAACAAAAAATTTTCTGTCGTTGTAGCCTTTAGCGACAAAAAATGTACGTTTTAGTCATGATTAATTTCGTTGCTAAAGCTGTTTTTGCTATATATATGAGGAGACCATTATAATTCTTTCAGTCTTTCCTAAGAATCTAAGTAGTGTTTTTTTATACAAGTCCGTAATATTATATCACTTGCTAATTATTAATAATAATACACAACAGATTAAACAAACAGTTTATACTTTTGCCAAAAGCAAAAGAAATTGAATATATACATGTTTGAAAAATATGCTCTTTAAAAACATATGTTTATTTAATTGTAATAAATATTTTTTTGATTAATAAAATTAATGAGGTATTTTATTCAAATATCTTAATTGCATTAATATTTTGATCAAAGTCCGTTTAATCATATTACATATATTTATGTGATCACCATGTGGATTCACAGAAGACATAAATATAAGTTATCTTATGATTAAATAAATTTAATTCGCAGTTGATAAATAAAGTTGGGCACTTTATTTAGGTATAGATTGTAATGAATTCATTGAATAATTTGTCTTAATCATGTATGAATTTATTGATGTAGTACGACTACATTGAACAGTATCACATATGAGATTTAATTAACCTTGAAATGACTGTCAGACTTATTAAATCTCATAGGCATTGATTTTACTGCAATCTTAATCTTGAGTTAGTTATGATTTCATAATTGTAATTGTTATTCCATTTGAATTACTAATGGGCACAACACACAATTGTGGCAAGATTACTCGGTTTCTTGGTGGGAGCAATTATAAGTATTGGAGTTATAGATTAATAATATAAAATTTGTACAACACATCTCTTGATGAGTTTTTAGCACTTGATCATAGAATTTTCTGGCCAGAGTGTGCCAACATAGTATGTTGAAAATGATCATTAGAGAAAACCAGTAAGTATCAAGGAACAAGATGTAATTAAATTGATTGGACAGTTGAGATATCGATTTAATTAATGTTGTGGTACAAACGATTGTGCAGTAAAGAAATCAATGTGGCTTGGGACGAATTATTATTCGAGCATACAATTATGAAGGTCAATTCCAATATTTTAGTGGAGTAGATTTGGAATTAAATAATTAGGCTATTTTAATTACAGGCCTAATTGTTATAGCCACTATTGTATGTTCCCAAATGATCCCCGGGTTAGCTCATTTAATTGACTGCACCACTACTGGACTAATAAGCAAGATAACTAGCTATTTGGGTCAAAAGCCTAAATATATCATTTAGTGGGATGCTCTATTTAATTAGCTTGTGAGTAAGAGGCTTTATGTTATTTTACAAGGTGGGTCCTCTATATAAAATGCAAGTAACATGAGTTTTGATTTTTTATTTTTGGAGCCTAGGGTTTTCACTAAATGGAGATATAAAAAAGCTTATTTTCTCTAAAGAAAATGAGAGCAGCCACTTTATACAGATCAGAGAAAAATATTTTTCTCTTTATTGTTGAGAGAAAAAATTTCTCGTGCTAGTTGCTTTGGTAGTGATAAAGACGCCCACACGTCAAGTACAGATCAAACCTGAGTCATAATCTGAAAGATCATTGGTGACAGTTCGTGATCTAACAAGCGTGGTGGTGACGGATCGTGATCTAACAGGCGTGGTGGTGACGAATCGTGATATGAGAGTCTAAATCACTTCAGCGGAAAAATCTAAATCGGATTTTTAAGGTACGATTTTTAGATTATGTATTCTTATATATTATATGAGAGCGGTCCTAAAAATGTTTTATAAAAAAAATTAAAAATCTGATCTTTCCCCAACAATTGGTATCAGAGCTTTCTCATATTAATATATAAGAATTTCGTATGAAATCAATCTTGATATTTATGTATTAGAGTGTCATAATTTATTCAAATATATATTATTTATTTAATATATGAATAAAGCATGTTATGATTTGTCTTAATTCATGGTTAGATTTTCCGTTGTATTTTTTCTTTGGATCTGTAACAAGAGGGGTGGTTTTTTATCACCATATTTTCCTCTTGATTTACTTTACTGTAATAGAATTTTCGTAAGCCAAAATTGGCCTAGGAAATTTGTAAATCAATCACTGGAAAACGAGCTCAAAGAATCGAGGCCGGAAATTTCAGTAATGATTGGCTAGCAGCACATCCCTCTGCGCGAGCAACGCCCAACTAGCAGCACATATTGCCAGTAGCGCGCGTTGTAACGCTGGAAGCAGCGCTACCAGCGGCGACTTGTGACGCGCGTACGCAGGCTTCTGGTGGAGGGCGTCGTTTGGTGCGTTTCCGGCGTGACAGGGGCAGTAAACTCAACGTCGGAGATGGCTGGAAATTGCGTGAACATTGGCTGCCTTGTGGTGATGGCGGCTGGGGAGAGAAAAATATGGATTTAGGGTTTTAATAGTTTTTATCATTAAGATCCCTAGAGTTTCATAGTGTTTCTCTTTGGGTTGATAAGTTTCAATTTTTTGCATTTAAGTCTAAAAGTTTTGGGCTTAATGAATCCTAACTTTAGGCCCAATTTCAATAGGGCTTAATGGATTAAAATGCATAGATAAAATTGAATACATTAAATTTATTTTTGGTCCAAAAGTTTTATTTTCATAAAAAAATTATTTATTTATTTCCTTTAAAAATTAAAATTGGACCAATTATAAATTTTAAAGCCCAATTTCCCCTAGTCCATTAACAAAGACAAGCTTATGGAAGATGGACATTGACAAGAAGCCCAATTAAGATTAGGCTTAGGGTTAATGTATTTTTCATTATTAGGGAAGCCATGAATTAAGATTATTTAATTATTTTTCTATATGTTATGTTTTGGATGATAACATATCATAATAACATGTCATATAGAATAGGTAGTGCCACTCTATACATAATGATACATTGCATTCATTAATTATGAATCTCATTATATTGTTTGTAATTTGCGTAAGCTTAATAATATTGGACATCATCTAGATAATATTATAGGAAGCATGCAATTAACAATATGTATATTTTAAAAAAGGAAAAACCAACTTTAAAATATTGAGTGGGAGAGGGAAAATTCAAGATACTTTTTCCACGAGCTCCATTGTTAGTTCAATAATAAAATTATATATATATCTCGACTTCATGATACGGTGATGCTCCCTTCGGAGGGTCTATATATTAGATATTTTATTTGATGAACTTCTTCAAAGATAAAATTGAAATATTTTTTAATCGATTGTTCACCCCAACAGTGACTATTGATATGAAAAATATCTAGATTGAAACAATGGTTATACATTCAACTAAAATTTGTTATTAACCTTCCCAACGAAGCTCTGTTAACAAATTTAGGCCCAAAAGGATGACGAGAATTATTTATCATGTCTCTACATGAAAGTAAATAATCCAATGGATAATTGGGTTTAGTAAGTGTAGACATTACTTCCCCAACAGATAGCTTGTCAAAGCAGTACTAGATTATCGTTACAAATAAATTAAAATGCATTTATGGTTTTTTAATTTTTGTCATTTATTGTGAATATTATTTCAAATTATTTATGCATGGATGTTTTATTTTTCAGAAAATGTCTTCCCTGAGCCCACTTACTATTATTCTGAGTCAAAACAAACTAACTGGAGAGAACTATATAGATTGGAAAAGAAATCTATTCATTGTCCTGACTGCTAAAAATTATAAATGTGTCTTAACCCAGCCATGCCCTCCAGTTCCAGTGGATGATGTTCATAGAAATCAGAGGAGGCTTTATGAGAAATGGCAAAAGGCCAATGAAATGACAAAGTGCTACATTTTAGCCTCGATTTCTAATATTCTGCAGACCAAACATCAGAACTTGGAGACTGCCACTGAAATAATAGATAGTCTCCAACAGATGTTCGGACAGAGTACTCGCTCCGTGAGACAAGCAGCGCTGAAAGGAATTATGAACAGTAAAATGAAGAAGGGCATAAGAGTTCATGATCATGTCCTCAAAATGATGGACTATTTGAATGAGGCTGAGATTCAAAGAGCACAAATCGATGATAAGTCAAAGATTGACATGGTGCTAGAATCTCTGCCAGAAACATTCAAGGAGTTTAAGGTCAATTACAACATGAACAAAAGAAACATGACCTTAACTGAATTGATGAATGAACTCCATTATGCGGAAGAGATCTATTGTGCTGAGAAATCTTTGGGAAGTATAAATATTACTGAAAAAAGTTCATCTTCTGGGCCTAAGCCGAAAGGCAAAGGTAAGAAGAAAGTTGGGAAAAAGAAACTATCTACCAAGCAAAATGGCAAGCCGAAAGGCAAATGCTTTAAGTGTGAATAGAAAGGTCACTGGAAAAAGGATTGCCCTAAGATTGTGAAATTAGGTATGGGAAATCTTTTTGTAATTGAGGCATGTTTAGTTCAGAATCCTATTGATACTTGGGTGTTGAATTCAGGAGCAACTAATTATATTTGTAATTCACTTTATTGGTTTCAGGAAACTAGGAAAATAAGTGAAGGAAGCGTCAAGCTGCAGTTAGGAACAAGATAATTCGTGTCAGCAATGAAGACTAGATCTATTTTATTATCTTTTAATAATGAGACTTTAGTTTTGAATAATTGTCTTTATGTTCCAGACATTAAGAGGAATTTAATTTCAGTAGCTTGTTTGTCAAAGCAAAGGTACACTGTAAATTTTGGATATTCTGTTTCTATTTTTCATAATAAGAGACTTATTTGTTCTGGTACATTGGAAGATAATTTATATCATTTAAGTCCAATGATCCATTCTATGCATGACACAATGATCAATAATAATGAGCATACATATTTATCTAAGAAAAGAAATATTTCTTCCAACCAATGTTACCTCTGGCATTTACGCTTAGGTCATATAAACCAAAATAGGATACAGAAAATGATCGAAGATGAGCTCTTGGGTTTATTAGAAAATGAATCATTGCTAGTCTGTGAATCCTGTTTAGAAGGGAAAATGACCAAAAGGTCATTCTTGGCCAAAGGAGTACGTGCAACAGTACCACTTGAATTGGTACATACAGATGTATGTGGACCAATCAATGTACAAGCTCGAGGAGGTTATAAGTATTTCATCACTTTCACTGATGATTACTCAAAATAGGATTATGTTTATCTGATGCGTCACAAGTCTGAAGCTCTTGAGAAATTGAAAGAGTATGGGGCTGAGACAGAAAAGCAATTAGATAAGAACATAAAGAAACTTCGATCTGATCAAGGTGGTGAATTTCTATCAAGAGATTTCAAATAGTATCTGGTTGAAAATGAGATTATATCTCAGTTGACTGTCCCGGGAACACCACAACAAAATGGGGTAGCTGTAAGAAGAAATAGAACTCTTTTGGATATGGTGAGATCTATGCTTAGTTATTCGTCATTACCAATCTCTTTTTGGGGACTAGGATTGGAAACTGCAGTTTACCTCTTGAACTTAGTTCCATCTAAGTCAGTACCTAAAACCCCAATAGAATTATGGTCAGGTCGCAAATCAAGTTTACGACGTGTCCGTGTTTGGGGATCACCAGCACATGTGCTGAAACCAAAGGTAGACAAAATGGATTCATGTTATGAGGTTTATATGTTTGTGGGGTATCGAAAAGGAACAAGGGGAGGTTTATTTTATAGTTCTCAAGATAGGAAAGTGATCGTGAGCACACATTTCACTTCCCTCGAGGAAGACTATATGAATAACTTCAAACCTAAGAGTAAAGTAATACTTGAAGAACTGTCAGGTGATCAGGTTGATGCTCATCTTTCAATGCATGTTACAGAACAAGAAGAACAACAATAACCAGATGATTAACACAGAACTATCCCTAAACAACCATCACTTTTAGAACCTCGTCGTAGTGGGAGGGTAACTAGGTTACTTGCGAGATACATGCTTTTGGGAGAAACCTATACGACTATATCAGATAAACATGTACAAGATCCCACTAGTTACAACGAAGCTCTAATAGATAGAGATGTTGATTTTTGGAAAAAAGCCATGAATCAAGAAATAGAATCTATGTATTCCAATAAAGTCTGGAAACTTGTAGAGGCACCAAATTGGGTAAAACCTATAGGGTACTAATGGATCTACAAGAGAAAAAGAGGAGTAGACGGAAGAGTGGAAACATTTAAAGTAGGATTAGTAGCCAAATGGTTTACTCAGAAAGAGGGAATCGATTATTAGGAAACCTTTTCTCCGGTTGCTATGCTTAAATCCATCAGGATTCTGCTCTCCATTACTGCAGTGCTAGATTATGAAATTTGGCAAATGGATGTTGTTGTGCAAATTTTAATGAACTCGCAAGCGCACGAATCTATTGTAGTATAGATCAAAGGTGACGAGTGTCGATCCCACGAGGAGGTGGATTTTAATTGTGTATAGAATTGATTTCGTAAATGGGTGGTTGGATTTGTGGTGGAAATGATTTGGAATATGCTAAAACTTAAATTAAAATGACGAGAATAAATTCTAAAATTGGAATTGAAATGGCGAGAATAAATTGAAGAGAATTCTATTGAAATGACGTACTTGGGTATCTGGATCCGTATCAACATGCATCATGGGCTAAATAATCCTTATTAATGCCAATTAAATCATGAGGGGGGAATCCACACCTCATGAACCA
>MKYO02026205.1:229662-272136 GCA_002013955.2 Citrus medica
GTTTGGTTGACAATAATCCTGTGTGATGCATGTACCGTACGCGAGATTTTTCATCCACTGATATGCTGCCACGTCACCATCAACAGTACATAAGAATTTTAGCCCAACAGGATCGTGACACCTCATCAGTCAATGCCACATCATCGGTCAATGCCACATCATCGATCCGTCTATGTGAACAGTGTTGTGAACAGTAACGTAGTTAGTACCGTACACGTGAATAGTACCGTACATATGAATAGTGCCATTTTTCCTTTTATGCTCCTCCTAAGGTTTTCGACCGTCCTGAGTTTAAAAGTGATGTCCGTTTTGCCGTCTGATATTTCCTTTATTGTGAAATGACTATAATGCCCCTAAAATACATAAAATACTTAATTAAAATAAAACACATGTAAGTAAATCACAAGAAGGTTAAATACATAAAAGTAAGGGTTGTTAGTAAGACTTGAAATGTAAAATGATGGTTTTCTCCTTTATAAATATGCATTTTCTAACACTCAACAGATGTCAAGACTGTCTTTCTTAACGGACATCTTGAAGAAAATATTTACATACAACAACCAGATGGATTTATACAAAAAGGCCAAGAACACGTGGTATGTAAGTTGCAGAGATCCATTTATGGATTGAAGCAAGCATCCCGGTCATGGAAC
Organism: Citrus medica; assembly: GCA_002013955.2. Taxonomy (NCBI): domain Eukaryota; kingdom Viridiplantae; phylum Streptophyta; class Magnoliopsida; order Sapindales; family Rutaceae; genus Citrus; species Citrus medica. Next base: position 230,316 of record MKYO02026205.1, read on the forward strand.
ATCAGATTTGATCAAGTGATTAAATCGTTTGGATTCATTCAGAACATTGATTAACCATGTGTGTACAAGAAAATTCAAGAAAAATCTGTAGCCTTCCTAATTTTTTATGTAGATGATATTCTCCTAATTAGAAATTATATAGGAGTATTGACTAAAATAAAGAGTTGGTTAGCAAAACAATTTAATATGAAAGACCTAGAAGAGGCAAGTTATATTCTTGGTATCAAGTTACTATGAGACCGGAAGAATAAAACTTTAGCCTTGTCTCAAGCGGTCTATATCGATAAGATATTGTCTAGATTTAGCATGGAAAATTCCAAGACTGGTTTATTACCATTCAGACATGGAATTACATTCTCTAAGGATCAATCACCTAAAACATCTGAAGAGATTGAGAGAATGAAACGAGTTTCCTATGCAGAAGCTGTGGGAAGTCTCATGTATGTCATGCTTTGCACTAGGCCAGATATCTGTTTTGCGGTAGAAATGGTTAGTATATATCAATCTAATCCTGGGCCTAAACACTGGATTGCGGTCAAGCATATAATGAAGTATCTGAAAAGAACTAAAAATTATATGCTTGTGTATTCTGGTGGTGAACTCATTCCAGTGGGTTATACTGATTTTGACTTTATGTCAAATATGGATTCCAGAAAATCAACTTCCGGCTATGTGTTTACATTGGGAAGTGGAGCTATTAGTTGGAGGAGTGTGAAACAATCTTGTATCGCAGACTCCACAACTGAAGCTGAATATGTGGCTGCATCCGAAGCTGCAAAAGAAGCTGTATGGCTCCGCAAGTTCCTACAAGATCTTGAGGTGGTACCTGCTGTAACTGCACCCCTTAAACTATTTTGCGATAATAGTGGTGCGGTAGCTCAATCTAAGGAACCAAGGAACCACAAGAAACAAAAACATATTGAGAGGAAGTATCATCTTATAAGGGATATAGTGCAGAGAGGTGATGTGGAGGTTACTCAGATTGCGTCACAGCAAAACTTGGCAGATCCTTTTACTAAGGCCATACCTGGGAAACCTTTTAACTTGCACTTGGAATCCATGGGCATGCGTGAGATGCCAAATATGCTTTGAGAGCTAGTGGGAGATTGTTGGGAAAATATGCTCTTTAAAAGCATATGTGTTTATTTAATTGTAATAAACAATTTTTCTGATTAATAAAATAAATGAGGTATTTTATTCAAATATCTTAATTGCATTAATATTTGTATTAAAGTCCATTTAATCATATTATATGTATTTATGTGATCACCATGTGGATTCACAGAAGACATAAATACAAGTTATCTTATGATTAAATAAATTTAGTTCGCAGTTGATAAATAAAGTTGGGCACTTTATTTAGGTATAGATTGTAATGAATTCATTAAATGATTTGTCTTAATCATGTATGAATTTATTGATGTAGTACAACTACATTGAACATGATCACATATGAGATTTAATTAACCTTGAAATAACTGTCAGACTTATTAAATTTCATAGGCATTGATTTTACTGTAATCTTAATCTTGAGTTAGTTATGATTTCATGATTGTAATTGTTATTCCATTTGAGTTACCAATGGGCACGACACACAACTGTGGCAAGATTATCCGGTTTCTTGGTGGGAGCAATTATGAGTATTGGAGTTATGGATTAACAATATAGAATTTGTACAACACATTTCTTGATGGGTTTTCGGCACTTGATCATAAAATTCTCTAGCCAGAGTGTGTCAACATATTTAGTATGTTGAAAATGATCATTAGAGAAAACCAATAAATATCAAGGAACAAGATGTAATTAAATTGATTGGATAGTTGAGATATCGATTTAATTAATGATGTGGTACAAAAGATTGTGCAGTAAAGAAATCAATGTGGTTTGAGACGAATTATTATTCGAGCATACAATTATGGAGGTCAATTCCAATATTTTAGTGGAGTAGATTTGGAATTAAATAATTAGACTATTTTAATTACAGGCCTAATTATTATAGCCACTATTTTATGTTCCAAAATGATCCTTGGGTTAGCTCATTTAATTGACTGCACCACTACTGGATTAATAAGCAAAATAACTAGATATTTTGCTCAAAAGCCTAAATATATCATTTAGTGGGATGCTCCATTTAATTAGCTTGTGAGTAAGGGACCTTATGTTATTTTATAAGGTGGGTCCCCTATAGAAAAAGCAATTAAAGTGAGTTTTGATTTTTTATTTTTGGAGCTTAGGGTTTTCACTAAAGGGAGATATAAAAAGACTTATTTTCTCTAAAGAAAAAGAGAGCAGACACTTTATACATATCAGAGAAAAAGATTTTTCTCTCTATTGTTGAGAGAAAAATTTTCTCGTGCTAGTTGCTTTGGTAGTGATAAAGACATTCACACGTCAAGTACAGATCAAACCTGAGTCATAACCTGAAAGATCATTGGTGACAGTTCGTGATCTAATAAGCGTGGTGGTGACGGATCGTGATCTAACAGGCGTGGTGGTGACGGATCATGATCTAACATGCATGGTGGTGACGGATTGTGATCTGAGAGTCTAAATCACTTCAGGAAAAAAATCTAAATCAAATTTTTAAGGTTCGATTTCTAGATTACGTATTCTTATATATTATATGAGAACGGTTCTAAAAAAATTTTATAAAAAAATTTAAAAAACTAATCTTTCTCTAACAATATATAAATAAATAAATTATTATTATTAAGTGGCCCACGCACAAAGAATGACGGATATGCAAATTGCCAAAACGTTCAATAACCTCAATAATTAATTAAAGGAAAAACCAGTGTCCGCACTGATGATTCGAATTAATTTTGTGATTCCGAGGCCACAGCTTTACTTTATTTTATTGATTAGATAGATCACTTTATAATGGCTGATGTTTATCGGCTGAAGTTTGTATATGTATTATATACATATATATGCCTTATTGAAGATTTCATTATATCATGCAATATACTCGGAGCAAAATGGGAAACAAGAAGCTGGGCTTGTTGCTTATGATTTTCATCATGTACTTTCATATTTTTGCCGCTTCCTCACCAATTGAAAAGGGTTTGCCTTCAGGTAATTTCTTATGTCTGTCACCTTCTTTAATAAATCTTGGAGATTTTTGTAAATGCATGTGCTCGTTCTCATTCGTCTTTTGTTAATTTGTGTACAAAGAAAATCAATCAGTGGCATAGAACTGAATTTGCTTCATATTTCCATAAAAGAAGTAGTTCTATGATAACATAAAATATAGGTATAAACTTAACTCATAATCCTCAATTTAATTGCTTAGAAATAAATTAAAGGAAAGAGAGGGGGGGGGGTAATAAATTAAAGGAAAGGGGGGGGGGGGGGGGTTATATATTCTGAAATCTTATGATAAGACATGACACTTTCCTCTATTTTCCTCAAAAGACAAAATAATTTTAGAGTTGTGGCTACAAATTGGTTCAATAATAAAAGATGAACTAATAAAAGATTTAGGATTCGATCTCTATTCTTGAGGGTTAGAAAGAAAATGGGTTGCGATTAAGATATAATAATGACAATTATAATTTAGGAGTTTCCCTTTCTATTGAAGATCATTGAACGAAATAATTTTGCCTTTTATCCTTTGCTTGTTCTCTTGATCTTAATTGGCCATAATGTCAAATTCATAATAATTTCTAGCTAACATATATAAAATATGTTAAAGACATTATCTTTTGTCTATTAATATTTATTATAGTTATTAAGTCAATTTAGGGTTCTGATATCAAAACCTGCCCATATAGCTTGCATTACTTGAAAACTCACACATGTAGATTATTTGGGTGATCAAGATATGCTACAACATGAACATGGCATCAGAAAAGCTAATGGTGAAAAATATGTCAGAAGAAGTGGTGTAGCACACAAGGGCAAAATTGCCCGTGGTGTCGGTTTTGGAGCACATACCGCAGGATCAACTGCCTCTGGTGAACACAGAACTAAGGGTGTGCCTGGAACACCTTATGCACAAGGCGGTGCACAGATTAACCACCACCCCAACATACGCCACGGTGCCGGCAGCTGCAACCGGAATTGCGTAGGACTTTTTACCTTCATCGTGAACGCAGTTGCCTCTCTTGTACACTTGTATATTGGATGGAAAAACTAGAAAAATATATTGGTGTGCATAAAACAGTTTGTTTGTTTGCTGTGTGTGAAATGTGCAAGAAACTGTGATGTTTGAGGTGTGTTTGTTCTAAACTTTAATAATAATGTGTCTTGTATATCATAATGCATACAGACGGTTGATGCGAAAATAATCTACTTTCAACTTCTGTGGAACTCTAACTAATTTTCACTAACGGTCACACAGTTATTGGCCAATCTATTGAATTAGCCTCTCTTCTGAATGTAAAGAAAACAGAAGCAAGTACTCGTGAGTGTATCCTCTCAGCTCATGATTCATCTGAAAATTGGGTAAAGAAACCTAAAAACTTGAGCATTAGTGCCAGTATGAAATGACATTCAGTAAAATTACGGTGCTTGATTTAGGGTACATGTGAATACATGATCTGATCATTCATTGGTTCAATACTAGAAAAATAAACAACCCGTGAAAAGCAAGGGTTTCATTCAGAAATGAGTGAGTTGCTCAAGTTTACGTGCCTCAAGAAACTTGCAGCGCCCTTTACCACTTGATTCAATTTCTTCACTTCTCCTTTTAGATGAGCTGAAGCCAATATCACTTAATTTCAATTGTCGCTTGCCACTTCTATGACTGGAAACATCTTCATCCATTTCATCAGATTCCCTAACAAATATCCACAATTTAATATGCAAATTAAATTGATATTGGAAAAGTTTTTTCAACAAAAAGATGGCAAGTAGCTAAGGGGATCAGAAGGGAGGTGGGCAAATTGAATTCTTCTCATGTGCAGTAGCACATGAAACATGCATGCATTGGCAATATAGTCCTTTTTACTCCAGATAAAAAGCACAATCGGCAAGTTACATACACTGAATACATCATCACGTCCTATTCTGCACCTTTTGAGCAACAAGAACATAGGAAAGTGGTCAATCCAAGCAATGCTAACTATGAAAGCTTATACCGACTTGAGAGATAAGCAACTTCGGGTGTTACAAACCCACAAGGTAGATTCACTGTTAAAAAGAGGCTTGCAAGAGGAGGGTGCTTTGGGGTTAATAAACTATCAACTGACCCCATTCCTAGTCGATGGGGATTCTAACATTCCACCCTCCTTCAGAACCGATGTCCATGGAGGTTCACGCAACCTAACTAGGTGACACCCCCAAGGTCACGAAACCAAGATCACTGTGGCAAGGGCCAACTTCAGAGGACTGAACTGCTCTGATACTAATTGCTACAAACCCACAAGGTAAAACTCACTCTTAAAATCCAGCTTGTACGAGGAGGGTGCCTTAGGGTTAATAAACTACCAAAAAGTCCCATGCCTAGTCGATGTGGGATCCTGACATAGGGCGGGAACTTTTACACAAAACTAGGGCAGAGGTGGAACGACATGCAGAAACTTAGGATGCTGCTAACAAACAAATGGGTTGTACATAGATATAAAAAACAAGCGATCGGATTTCTAACGTAATGGCTTGCTGGAAATGCAAGGGCTGATAATGACAGATGGCTTTCCACTGGCACTAAATACATCACCACGATACCTTAAGCAATGATCTCCTTATTTCGTCTTTTGATTGAACAAAATGCTACCCCTCCAAAACAAAAAACACATCTCTATTTAAGCACAGTAAGAGAAGAGCATCTGGAACAAGGATATATACATCAATCAAGGAGAGCACAATTAGAGATACCCAACTTTAAGAGAAAATGGAATATTTATTTGCTTACACATGTAACAGTGGCTCACTGGCAATACTTCCATAAGATTAGTATTCATTTTGTGGCACCACAGCAAATGAATTATCAGATACTAATGACAGATTTAGAAGTTTCGGGATCAGAATAGCAGATTTTATGGTGTAAAAGACCAGAAACATGCAAAGCCATTATTAAGAATGCTGCAGAGGACATGAATCCAGGTGAAGTACCTATGACAAAGAGGAAAATTCACAGAGGATGGTGTCTTATTTGGCAACACATGGGACATATAATGGACAGACAATATAACAGGGAAATTAAGCTATAAGAAATGATCCTCGAAAACTGTAATTAAAAATGCCAAGGAATGTAGAATAAGGACTAACCACAAGACTTCAACAATGTCTTTGAAATGAGAAGTGCATGTACCCCAACTGAAGCGAACCAAACTCGGGAATCCAAATATAATGTGTTTGTGATCTGTCAACCATGCCTTGGTTTCAGGATCTAAAGACAAGAAAAGATTAGCAGATTCCTAATCTTAGAATAACCCTCCAAAACTTTGAAATTATTGCACACAATAGAGAGCTTTAAGCATCTTTCACCTCCAGGATATCCAGAACCAAAGTTCCGATGCATATTTTCAGCTGTTTCCTCAAATATCCATCCTCTCAAAGTTCGATCTCTAGTGACCTACACGTTCAAATAAAATAGAAATAATCTGACAACTTAAAACAGAGGAGATTTGGAAAGGGAGTTCTCATTACCTTCGCAACTATGCTTGCACCACTGACAACTGGATAGAGACTATCAGCCTTCTTTGATACAACAAATTTGATGGAAGGAAATCTCTGAGAAAGTTTTGCTCGGTACTTCTCAGCATCTCCCACTGTATCCAAATAAACCTGAAATATACAAAAATGTAGATTTTTCCACTTCTATCATGCATTCTCTGATTCTTTTCAGTTTTTCTTTTTCTCTCCTATCAAAAGAAAGTCAAGTTGAAGTGTTGAACCCATTAGAGTTCAAAACATGAGTAGGTTGACTAATCCCCTCTTGTCTGTGCAATCTATCAAAGCTTTTTAATTTGCCAAAATTTCATGCCACAAGTGTTGTCAAGTGTTTGTGCACTATTAAGAATTGATGAATTTGAAAGAATGAGCAAAAATATTAATTCAAAAGGTAGTTAGTCAACAACAAAGGAGGCTTAGTAGAGATTTTCATAATTTTCTCATATTTGTGTGCAGCACTTCATGCTTGCTCATTATCTACTTTGTGCAAGTTTCACAAGATATATTAATCAATAAATCGAAGAAAAAAATTCAGCAAAAAAAACTCAAACTTCGTTACTGTTCCCTTGACATTATTGCTCATCTAGTAAAGGTTTCCACTGGTAAGAAACGAGATCTTATCTGATACATTACCTTCTAAAAACAATTCGATCATTTTTATAATCAGACATTACGTCAAGTGTAAGGATGAAACAGCAACTAATCTAACAGCTCATATCCAAACTTTGGTGTCATGAGTTGATTTTCTGCTAGGAGTAAAGAATGCATTAAATGATGGTTCTATACCAAGAGTCCCAAGAATCCATATAAGTCATGAAGAACTTTACCTCAGTTAGAAGAACTCCTATGTTTAGTACGCTTGTGATCAGGCCAATTGCTGAGTCATGTGAAATCTCATTCAAGTTTATCTTATTTCTGATGAAAAGCGAACAAAAGAAATCTAATGAGAACAGAAAAATGTTACAAATCTTGAAAACTCTTACTATTTATAATACTTACTTATTAAGCATCTTAGCTGAGAGCTCCCTAGGATCTATAATATCTACAGCCCACCCAACTGAGTCATTAACCTTCAAATCCTCGAATAATTCCTCCCTCTTCTCTTCCTTTAGTGTTTTTGAATCTGCAGGCAATCAAATCTGAAGTAAATTGAGCGCTAAAAAAACAAATGGTGAAGGAATAGAAGAAGACAAGCGGCTAGTAGTAGCACAACAGTGCCACTTTGCCATCAACTAATAACACCCCAAAGTAAGACAGTCATGGGCCCTATCTCTAGTTTTAAAAGAACACGCATAGCCAATTTAGTTTATATTAAGCATACCAGTTGTGAGTGCAGAAAGTTAAATTGAGTTCATTTTCTATACCAAGTACACTAAGAAACATGGCAAACAGCAAGCCATTCGTGGGGGAAGGGGAGAAAGCACACAAAGAATAAGTGGAATTAAAAACTTTGAAGGAAAATATATATCTGTATGCAACTAAATTGATTACACCACAAGGCAGTTATCCTCTCAATCAAAGCAAAATACTACCAGAACTTTCCCACTAAAAATTAACTGTAACAGGCACAATTTGATGAAAGTAACCATCCAGCAATACAAGATAAGGCAATCCCTTATTCTCACTGCCCATACGAATGGTGTCATATACATGACCACATGCACTCAACACTTTTTAAGTATGAATCCACTTCACCTAGTATTTGCAATTGATATACTAAATCCTATATTCAACTTAATAACTCAAAAGAGCAGCTATTATGTAAGATATTGAAATGTTTATTTGGAGACTAATAACTCTTATATTGTTTTGTCTCCTCAAATAAAATCAAAAATTTTTTTTCCTCTCCAAATTCCTTAAACGAATAAGTTTTGAGACAATGAGGCAGTCAAAACAAATATAATAAAAAAACATAAAATATTAACAAATTAAACAAAACCCAGATAGAAAAAGTAGAAGGGGTTGAGGATGAAACCTGCAAAATTCAAGGTAGCAAGAGTCTGCAGATAGGAACAGGGACAGTACAAGCATCCGTACACCATGGGTCCTGAAACAAATTGAAGATGTTTTCAGAAAAGAAGAACTAAACTTAAAAAAAAAAAAAAAAAAGCAAATGAAATGAAGAATAAAAGCGACCTAAAACGGGGCCACGGCCAGCTTCGTCGATGCCCATTATACAAGGATTTGAAGCCCATTTGGGAAGAGCTGCTTCCGATCCCATAACTCTCTCTATCTAAATTGGCTTATTTGGATTGAATCCTAAAATGTGGAGTCGCCGTTAAGAACATACATGTTATTGAACATACATGTTATTATTGAACATACATGTTTTTGTTAATTGAACAACCAATAACAAGAATAGTATATGTATTTTTAAAAATATGAAAATCCGCAAATGATATTTGAAGTTATAGTAATATCTTTACTGTAGAGAGTATGTGGCAGGCAAGTAAATAAAATTAATATACATATATATATATAATTATTTCCAAATGTGAGTGCTTTAATTTTTTAATGCAAACGTATTATTAAACTGTATTATTTAATAACGTTATTTTTTAATACATTGTAAAATTGTGTAGTCTAATTCTATTAAAATACACGATTTAAAAATATTTTTGCACTAAAAAAATGACTGGCTCCACACTAAAAAATAATTGTTCATATATATAAGTGACAAATGAATAGAGTCACTTGTAATGTCTAGTGAGTCTATTGTATGAATAGTATGATGTGTCATAAAGAATGTGATTAATTATAAAGTAAAATTCTCTAGAGATAATGTGTTATGCTATATTGTGTAAAAAGATATTCCCTTGGTGTATATAAAAATGATTTTCTAGTAGTGTTAATCATCTATTCCCAAAACATCTGCTTGTATTCTCTCTTTGTAATAAAATCTACTTGTCTTATTTTGGTTAGTTTCTTTTTTTGTATCAGACCCAGTTCTCCTAAAAGAAATCTATCATAAAATTTCTATAATAAAGTATGCTCTATGGTAGCCGTTGAAAATAGATCTTCCACATTAGAAATATTATAGGAAGTTAGAAGAAGTATTTTCTTAAATCGGGTTATTTGGCCAATAAATATCTAATAAAAGTGCATTTAAGGAGGTGTGGCGCTCAATTATTAAGCTAAGGAGAGTTGTGTGTTTTGGACTTATCACCAATAAGAAAGAACTTTGTTGTATATCCTCCTAGACATTAAGACTTGTGATCAGGGCAGTCTAGGACTATGGATAACTAAGATATAACTCAATCTGACATGTATACTTCTACTATGGAAGCTCCCTCTTCTTCTTCAAATACTCACTCTTCCATAATAAACTTTCACTTTGAAACCTAAGAGTAGGCTTGGCAAAACCCCGAGTTCGATTTGAGTTTGGTGCTGCCCGAGATTGGACCGAATGAGTGAAATGGCTGCCCGGACCTGGGTTTAAGCCTGGCTTTTTCGCGTGCGGGCTCGGGCTCGGGTTTTTATCCGGCCTTGTAAGCCTGCATGTGATAACATACTATATACTAATGTTAATACAAATTTTATACAAATAATAAATACAATTTATTTCAATCTACTTTCTACTTCCTAAATGAAATATAATACCTATTACATATGTTTATTACTATCAAAAATTCAAAAATCAATTCCTATTATTGTATTATACATGTTTATTGTCATAAAAAATCAGTTAATATTACTGTATTACTTATGTTTATTATTATAAAAAATCAGCTCAAGCACATCATATTAGCATAAGAAAATATATAAAGCATAAATAAAACATATAATAATTTCATTACTTTTTTTAACTAAGTTGGAAAAATTATATGAAAGGCAAAATTAAGAAGTAAAAACTCAATAGTTGAGGCTAATGGCGAGGCTGAGTGGCTGAGTGGCTGACTGGCTATGACGGCAGAGTGATGGTGGTTGAGAAAGTGGCGATGGAGAACTGGAGATGGTGGCTGTGACGGGTTGATAATAGTAGAGGACGAACGACTCACTATCACAGCTGCATTGGAGATGGAGCAACTAAGCAAAGATACATGCCAAGCCGAGTCAGCAACCAAGAAGAGATGATCCCGACGAGTGACGGTGGGTGGTAGTTGCTGCTGGCTTAGAGTGATGGAGGTGTGGGCCGCGCGACAGCCGATGGCAACGCTGCTGCTTATGCTTTTCAAACTTTCAATAGGGATTAGAGAATTAGAGATTTGGCAATTTAGGTTGGGTAGTTCGGTATTTCTGTTTTGATATTTGTATTTATATTTTCTTTTTTTATTTTATTAAGAAACCAAGTCCGGGTTCCGCGTTTTTGGTATTAAGCCCAGAACCGTACCTGGAAATGTCTGAGGTTGAGAATTTCATGCCCGAATCCATTTTTTTAGTGCCGGGTCCAGTCTGGGTGGGTTTTTTTGACACCCATACCTAAGAGGAAAACAATCAAAAATCCATCTAATCTTTTAGATCTAAACCCCCACAAATTCTATGATGTAAATATTCTAATCTCTTCTATAAGATTTGTTGTTCTTTTTAGATAGCTCAAACTTAAATATGTATACAAGTCCTCTAAACTTCTTATACAATCCTTCTCCTTTAGTTCCAAAGAAACCTATTTTTTTATTCTCTCTCCACAAGATATTAAAAGATACAAGAATGAAGGTTACAAAGGACTACATCTTGGTGCCGTCAGAATTAGGCTGCAACCATTGTTCCTTGGAGGCAAGAATGTCACATACTTTTTGGCAATCCTTGATACAAGATGGCATACTTCTGAAAAAGCATTGATCTCTGCAGTAAAGTATGATTTAACCAAGGGCATATAATCATCCATGTGGAACCAAATTTCACCTTTGATCTGCATAAACCTACTCTCGTAAAAATCATAAAAGTCTTAATCTAGTTAAATAGATTAACCATGAAACTAAATGAATCAGCCCTTGTAGTTTATCATACTATGACCTATAAAGTCCAAACCTATATATTTTTTATGAGCTATTTGAATCTTTTTATAACCAGATTTACAGTCGGAAAAGAAAGAATAATACAACCAAAAACCTTTAAACAAAACCAATTGATCTTTCCATAAAGATGGATAAGCATGAACAAAATAATAGGCCCTTGTAGATCCATGAGACCTCATGAGTGGATAGAATGACAAATGGAAAAGTACCGGTTTCTTTTACTAAAAAAACAAAGCCTATATATCCATGTAAATGTATCAAATTAAAGGAAAGCATCTAGAATCTTGTTCACATATGCCTCGAAGATCTTGCTGAACAAGATTTATGGGATCTATTAAGATTATCAGCGCTCTAAAGATTGGTGAAGAATTTGTCAAAAAATATATGATGATTATGCAATTGGCAAATGGATAGTTCACAAGACAAACTTTGCAAATGTTGACTAATTGAAAAGGCTATCAACTGGAGCATTATAAATGCTTTAGAGCAAAACAAAGCATTGGAGAAAATCATAGATCAACAACAACATATGTCAGGACAAATATAGGAATTACAAAAGCAAGTTAAAAAAGCCAGAAGGTCTCGAAAGCTTACAACAAAACAACTATCAGATTTGGATGAACTTCTCAGAAGAATTACTATGTTCAAAATCATAAGATTGGGTTTTGATGAAATGAGGCTGAGGACATTGAGAGATCAACAAGAGTATTAGAAAATAATGAGAGTATTACCAAGGCAACAAGAGAATGTGTCTTGGAAAGAAGACAAGCCTTCCAAACTAGCACATGTTTAGGAAGAAAGTTCCTTAGGAAATAACTCTAAAGCATTCTAGAGAAGTTATGGGATGCCACCAGTAAACCATGGCCCATAAAAGTAATTGGATAGGAAATTGATGATGCAAACAGTATCTTTGAGTCAGAATCCCATTTTCTTTGCCAAATTAGATTATGATGGAAAACTAGCCTCACATCGCGACAGCACTAACATATGTTGATACTATATTCAAACAATCTGTACATTAAGAAATAGAACATTCGAATGCACCTGCATTTGGAGTATCATCATCAGCTGGAGCACAACAAAACCCCTAAGCAGAATAGGCAGAAGAATGAGAGAACTGAGTCCAGATTCTACATGCTCCAACAATAAAAACATTTTAAAATATTGATGATATCAGACCAAAAGACAAACCTGCATATTTTTTGAATAGTTAATGGCATGGTGTGAAAGAGAATGCCAAATAGCTCTCCCCACATCAACAGGCGAGCAGTCACTCTTAGGCTTGTTGCTGGATACTCAGTAAAAATAAAGTACATATTAAACCATGATGACCCATCACTTTCCTTAATAATGTTGTTAGTGATGTATTTCATGGGTACAAAAGAAAAAAAAAGTGCTATGCTAGAAAACAATTAATGCAGACTACGTGTTGTGATGTCAGACAACTTGAAGATTATTATATGGAACAAAAATGCCTTTACTTTATATTTAATAAGCCAACTGACACAATAAAAAGACATTCATTTTCAACGTACCTAGTCTAGTGGTAGAAATGTTGAAAGCCAAACTTAAAGCTGAAGGAATCATAGAATTATCAAATTACACCATAGCATAATTATATCAGATGGCAAGAGAATTAATTAAGAATATTACATAAATCAGGAGCTAAAGAAACATATGAACTAGATAGAGAAAACTTATTTATCTGAACACTACAACGAAAAACCCCAAAAGTTTGGATGTCATGAATCAGATGCCTTATGTTCTTGCCAAAAGAAACTCCATAAGAAGAAAAAGATCTAGAAACCATACAAGGCTCAAAGCATGGATTTGTCAAACAACGAAAATTTCCAAAGAAATCAGAAAGATCTTTTATCTATGACAAGAAAGAGTATTTTGCAAGACAATGCAAATCCAAAAAGAAGATTCCTACCAAGCTTCTATAGATGACTGAAGACCCAGATTTTGATGATGACTTCTATATATGGTTTGTTAAACCTAAAAATGCATTATTAGCAATTGACTTGCAAAATTAAGAGTCCGATGTATTTATTGAATCAAATAATAATTGAGAACAACTTTCAGAGGAAGAGCTAATATTCACCCTCTCTAAAGATCAACTCGTTGATCTTACAATAACATGTGGACCATTACTCAAACCTTATAGAAAGATCATCCTCAAACTTTTTTAAGTGATAAGCAGATTGCTCTCACTGCCTTAATTGACACTGGAGCAGTGTCATCAATCATCCATGGAAAGTGCATGCCTAAAAGTTTTCATGTCCCTATATAAGTCAGTTTTGCAACAACAAGTGAAGACTAATTCTACAGTCATAAGTACACAAAGCCAATTAAAATTTTACTATTTGGTGAAAAACATAATTTTTTCACTTATAACCAAACAGGAGAAGATTTATTGCTTGGAATAGACTTCTTTAGTCCCCTTGCCCTGTTCACATTGCACTTAGAAGGATTTGGCTACACATTAATAAATCTTATTTACCACAAACCTCATCTCTTTATCCATGGATTCAGCAACATCCCATCTTTGGGAAGGGTGAGAAAGTCAAAATTCAATCCACTCTAGTCTAGAAATTTAAACTTCAACATAGAGAACTCTGATAATGTTGTACAGATATATCAAATAAGTTCTGGTCTAGAGAATTTTTTTTTATTTAATTGCCATACAAAGAAGGATAGGTTATGCCACATCAGACAACTTTTCATCCAAGAATTCCCCATGATGAGAAATTATGCAAACAAGAGATCTAATCATTCTTGGACCTCAAACTTATCAGGCCATCCATGTCTCATTAGGCCAGCTCAATGTTTTATGTAAACAAACATTTAGAACAATTATGAGGGAAAAAGAGATTGTTCATTGATTACAAGAAACTAAATGAGTGTCTACAAGATATTAGGTATCTATACCTAGAAGGACTCATCTTTTCGAAAGAATAGCATCTGCAAAGTATACTCCAAATTCAATATGAAATTAGGATTTTGGCATATTAGCATAAAGGATAAAGATAAGCACAAGACGACATTTGTGATACCACATGAACATTATAAATGGAATGCCATGCCATTTGAATTAAAAATTGTTCCATTAGAACTTCAGCATAGGATGAATGATGTATTCAAGCCTATATAAGATTTTTGCTTGGTATACATTGATAATGCCCCAATTTTCAGCTATAGTGAGGAAGAACATGCTAAGCATCTTTTGATTTGACATACAATCATGATTTCGCATTATCTGAATTACAGATGAAGATTGGATTTGAAGAAATTGATTTTTTGGGACTTCACATCACGAATGGACACATTATCTCTTAGCCACATATTACAGAAAAAAATATCACAATTTCCTAATGAATTGTCAAGTAGAAAATAAATTTAATAATTCTTGGGAATTATCAATTATGCAATAGATCACACTTGGAATCTCACAAAGGTGATGAGCCAAATTTCAAAGCACCTAAAGAAGAGATCTTTACCATGGTAGGCAAAAGTAACAAAAGCTTTAAAGGAATTAAAGCTGAAAATAGATGCCAGTAACAATTACTGGGGTACAACACTAATTGAGGAATTCGAAGGAAACCGAAGGAAACAAGAGAATCTATGGCTATAAATTAGGCAATTCACTAACGCTCAGCACCACTACCCATCATTGAAGAAAGAAGTCCTAGAAGTCATCAAGGCATTAAAAAATTTCAATTCTTTCTTTCTCTCACTCCATTTGTGATCGAAATAGATTACAAGTATCTTCAAAAGTTACTCAAGAGAACAGAAGAAGAAATTCCAGACCCTGTAGTTAGCAAGGTGGTCTGAATCCCTTTCAAAGTTCATATTCGAGGTAAAGCACATAAAAGAATAATCCAATACTATTGCAGACATCATTTCCAGACCAATAACAGCATTGTCGATGGCTTCAAGCAGCACGATATTACCTAAAGAATAGGACATAAAGAAATCTTTTTTTATCTATAACATACCAGGATTCATAGTAGCACTTACTGAAGAAATCAAATAAAAAATCTTTGAAAAGGTTGCTAACTATCTTAAATATCTTGAGAGCTCTGATGATGCAATTTAGCGCTTATGGTCACTCTTACAAAAGTTTGAATACAAGCCAATCAAGATAAAAGAAGGAAGTCTTAGAATTTTTGAACCATTTCTTGAGAATGATCAGATGAACAAAGTGGTATATAGAGTCTGCATAATATTTCATCATGTTATTGATAAAGATAGCAATTGGGAACATTTTGTTGTATTGAAGCATCATCATTGTCATATTATGTCTTCTAGTTATGGATAAATCTATATCCTACAGCTCTAGTATTTGAACTGCATTTTATCCACAGAAGCCGAAGATATGCTAAAGGAAAATGGTTTGGCAGACTCTTTGCTGTTATATTTAAAGACATCCTTACACTCAAATTAATCAATGGATACTAGTTAACTCATAGTACTATTGTCATAGTACAGTTCAAATACATAAAGGGAAGAAATAAATTACCATTAGTTAAAGTGATAGACCATAATCACACACATGATGACACACAAATTATGAGAGGTGGATGTTTACATGCTAAAAGAGCTTTGGCAGAAATCTATGGTATGAAACCCATGTATAACACTCACAGTCTTCTTTCTCCAAATATACAAGTAACCCTAGATCTCTTTTACAGAAAAGAGATACAAAAGGACAGTTTCACAGTGATGATCATTATGAATTGGAAATGAGAGGATTATATGATAATTAGCTACGAACACAAGGAAGAATGTGAGAAATAACACTATCACATGGGCCTCTAAGACTACCAAAATAGGGAGAAAGATGGCTAGATTGTTATGGCCCAACAAAAATATAACACTCCACTAAAATATTTATTTAAAAATTTAAAAAAATTACTGTACTTTTAATATAAATACGAATTCTAAAAGTAGTTTGCAAAACAACAAAAACTTTCGTAGTAGAAGGCATATAAAGATTCCTTAGTATATTTCAAAACTTTTATTATTACACAAAACTGAGATACTTATTTTTTTATTAAAACAAAGCTGAGTCTATCAAAAAATCCCAAGGTCGGTTATGCACATATGCACTTCGTCTTGGTTAGGACTTGGCGCCAGATTGCCCTACTCATCGTTACCTTAAATGTAAGGACTTTATGAGCTAATGTCTGGTAAAATAATACTTGGATGCATGTATAACTTATTATGCATATGGATGATCATATTAAGCTTTTAAAAGAAACTTACAAAATAATTTTATTAGGGCCCTAGGTATGTTGCACTACAAGTCTGATACTTTTACTCTTTAAACAATATGCACTTGGGCCTCATTAGTTGATCTTTTGGGCATTACGTATCGCCGTCCCCAGAAGATTTCTTTTTACTTAGCTTTGAGGGCTTGTCCTCCTTAGAAACTTTTCCACCTGGTACAACCACTTATTTTTCATAAATTCATTTTCTGAAACATCTTCTTCATAATGCAATCCATGACATACATGTACAACCACTTATGTCATAACATTTAAAGTTCCTAGATGCATAACAGAATTAACACACAAAACTATTTAAGAACAAGATTCTTTAATGCAGGCGGCATAGCCAACTATAGCATAATTAAGTATAGGTATCACAGATTAGGCGGCTGAACCACTCATAACATAACTAAGTATCATAGATTAGACGGCAGAGCCAACTATAACATAATTAAGTATCATAACTTAGGCGCAGAACCGACCATAATATAACTAAGTATCATAAATTAGGTGGTAGAGCCAACCATAACGTGATTAAGTATCATAGATTAGGCGGCAGAGTCGACCATATAGGAATTTAGATCATAACTAATCACATCATAATAGTCATCACAATATAAAGGAATGGTTAAAATTGAAGTTAACATTAAAATTTTTGTCCCTACATTGTAGTTGAAATGTTACTTATCTCTTAACCTTGACTTCTCTAGACATTTCTAAATTAAGAATTTTTTTACTCTTGATATTATGAATTAGAAGAGAATGGAATTTCTAGGTTGGATTGAAAATTAAAGGGGGTAAGGGGTATTTATAGGATTTCTTAAGGCTAATAGATTGCTAGGATTTTGTCACCATAAATCTCGATCAATGGTTGAGATTAACATTCATAAAAAACTTACTAAATTCTAGAATTCATAATTTTCTCTACATACTTCTTTTACATCATCACTTATGTCATTACTTATGTCATCATTACTTAGAATTAAATATTTTATATTATTATTATTTTAATACTTAAGGGAGCTTGTTAACTTAAAATAAATTATATTATATTTATGTGTGAAAATTGTACCTCATAAGAAAATTATGATTAAGGACCGGACTGGACCCAAGAAGATCCTTAGCCATTACAAGTTGTACCTTCGCCAAACTTATAGATTAAGAAGACATATTTGCACAAAATTTTACAGAATAAGAATAGGAACACATGTACAACAAGAACCCTTCATGGAAGTAGCACAAACTGAATGGAAGTAGTAATGGACCCTACCAGCAGAAGCAATGGTGAATAATTACTAATAAATAAGTGACAAGTGTGTAAAGTCACATATAATGTCTAGTGAGTCATCTGTATGAATAGTATGATGTGCCATAAAGGGTGTAATTAGTTGTAAAGCAAGATTCTTTAGAAAATAAGGTGTAATGATATATTCTATAAAATGAGATTCCCTTGGTGCCTATAAAAAGAACTCTCTAGTAGTATGTTGATCATCGATTCGAAGACATCTGATTGTATTCTCTCTGTATAATAAAATATATTTGTCCTATTTTGGTTATTTTCTTTACATACACACTCTCTCTCTCTATATAGTGCAAATGCGCAAGTTTTTTTATTTGTTAAATGCATATTTAACTTAACATCATATGGAGTTATAGTATTTTATCATTGTTACCATAACACTATATAGTGTTAAGCTAACTATATTAAAGTTAATGATAAACTGAATATAATAAAACAAAGATTTCAATATAGGACAATTGCATTAGAGTCTATTATTTTTGTCTTTTAGTTATCTCTATCTGTAATATGATTAAAAATCCCTAACACACGCACACATATATATAGTTTTTCTCTAGTGGTGGGCACCTTCACTATATTAAAGTAAGGATGGACACTAAAATAAGAAAAATAAATACATATTTCAATACATTGGAGACCGTGTTTTTTGTCTATTAGTGGCATCTTCATTTTGTTAAAATGAGAATGCCTTCACTAGAGAATTATTATTATTATTATTTAGAGAGAGTTTCCAACCAGGGATCTATGCTTTATTAAAATAAAAGATAAGATAAAAAATTAAAAAACACAAATTTTAATATACTACAAGATATAATTAAGTGCATTGAAATTTATGTTTTTTTTTTTCTCTGATTTTAATATAGTTAGGGATTCTTGATTGGAACACACACACACACACACAAATATATATACTGTAGACACCCTCTTTTTTTTCATGCGGACATGCTCTTAAATTGTATGCACACCCACACTTGAGACGACGGGTATATTTTTCACTATAGAGACGACGTTTATTGATTGCTGCTATGGGTTTATGGCATAAGGTGCAAGTTGTTTTCGCTGCATAAAACTAAAGCAATCTAAGGGTTTTTGGCAAAATAGAAATATGTTATGTTAAAAGTGACACAATAAGAACTTTGAAGAACTACAACCCCAAGTAAAGACAAGAAGGAAAATTGCTAAATATCAAGCGAGATACAAGAGAGTACACGACAGTTTTGGGCTGATAAATAAGCGAGAATATGCTTAATGTATCATATTGCAATTGGGTATTAGTTCAATTTTTTTACAAAATATATTTCATACATTTATTTATTTATTTGAATTGGGTGGAACTGTTTATTGTGAAGCTCCTGAAGTTCAGAACAAGAAGGAGATCATGCAGGACATTATTTGCTACTCTTACAGGCGGCCAGGTAGGTTCATTTGGTAACATTTCTCTAGCCAATCCGTTTTGGAATATCATTTAATACACAATTTATTAGTCCCTTAGAGGCCTTGTTTGAGAACAACTTGGCTGAGGCCCCCTTGCGTCTTTATTTTTCAGGTTTTAACTAGTATGCATATCTGCATTGACTTGAAACCATCAATGCATGCTTGACTTGTTTTGTAGGTTTTAACAAGTGTGCTCGACAATAACCAGAAACCTTCGAAGCTTGGGTCGTGCAAGAAAGTGAGATATTCAACGAATATGCTGTATAGATTTGCATTGTTGTGCCCGTCATATATTTTTATCCCTCTGACGAAGCGGGAACGATAAAAGAAGCAAAGTTCTGAAGTGAAATCTGATTATTGATGAAAATTGTTGGCAAACTAGGGTTTTCTTACCTTTTACATATATAATGCAAAATAATCAAAAGGAGCAAAATTAATTAAAAAATAAAATCCTAATATCTTCCAGTATATCATACCCCCAAAACAGTCACATAAAGTTATAATTTTAAAAAAGTACAAATGTCATGTACTTGTAGTCTTGGAAAGGTCAGACACCTGTAGCGTAAGTTACAAACCTGACAAAGGCACGAAGGTCATGTTCTACATCACGCACTTTATCATTACAGGCTTTGGCCTCATCTCATAAAATGCTCATCCTTGGTTGGTCTGGTAGCCAGAAAGATTTTGAGAAAAGATGTGAACAGGCTTTTGATAATAAGTTATTTGTCTTCCATTCAGCTGATAATTATTAAAGTCTTCCTGTGATTGCTGTAATATGTCTTCTCTTTATAGTTACATCCACGTGGGCTTGTGCTGTTTTTAAGGTACAGTTAAAAGCTGAATTTATCAATAAAATATTAATTGTATCGGTAATAGAGTCTTCTTAGTTTGATTAAATTTATTTTTCAGTTTGAATCTCAAAATAATTATTTTTGTTAGGAGAATATATACCACCCAATTTAAATGAGGATTTTTAATTTAAATTATAATATAAATTTAAAAAAATATCTCCCATAATTAAAATCTTCCATAAAATATATCGCGATTAAGATAAAAAAAAAAACTGTATTTGCATATTTACCTGCGCAAGTTTTTATTTTGGCCACTATGATCTATATGGATCACCTAGCTAGACTTTTTTGAAAAACATATTTTCATAAAGTTGTTTCAATGTTGTATTAATAAGGCTGTTTCTAGTGAAAGCGAAGGGTACATCAAAATTAAGTATCCCGTAGTAAAACTTTTATTCTCCTCCTGTCTAATCTACGACCCGTTATTCTATTTTTAACAATTACAGTTTATGCAATATAAACATTTATTAATAAAAAAGATTAGAAATAATTTATGAATTTATGATCCGGAGCTACCTTTGTAACTCATATTCACGATTTTCTATTAATTCATTTTAATGCATGTGAAGACATTGGATTTTACTTGTGATGTTAAAAAAATCGTTTTCATATTGTATGTGTGTATATTTCATGCAGCGTAGTGACGACTGGATAGTACAGAAAAGATTAAAATAAAAATTAATAACATAAAATTATATTAAACATTAACAAATAAAATTATAAATATGAATATAAATATAAACTAATTATTTATTAATAATTCATTTAACAATTTTAAGGTTTAAATCTTTTTTACATAGTAACAGAGTTACAAATTATCAGAGAGTCAATAGTTTATTACCTCTTGAAGTATCTTACAAAATCCTAGTTGTTTTAATTTCTTCTATGTAAGCCTTATATTAGGGTAAATGATAGATGAAGTAAAATTTAAGCAGTGACATTTGAGGTCTAAATTTATCTCATCGGCTCTCAATAGTTACTTTTACAGTAATTTTAATTTTATTCTTATAAAAAATCATCATTTACTTCCGCAACACTTGTAGACATCCGTAATTTTTAAATTTTTTAGTTTGGTGTTTGATTACTACAACGCAAATACCTGATACACCTTTGATCGTGAGACCGTCTACTTTTAGTAGATCATAAACTAGATCAGAATCATTCTCAATAAGTTCAAAAGAAGTGATTCCGTTTCTTTTATCGGATCCGAGTAAAGACCAGGTCTTTGAGCGACCGATCCTGCAGACCGTCAATGTTCAGCTTCTGGGGCTAAGAATTACTGCGAGCTTCTTGGTCAGTAAGATTCAAATGTGTCATGATGAAGGAGGCCTTATTCTTTTGGGACTCAAATGCGTCATTATATAATTAGGAACCTAGCATTACTCTTCCGGCAGATACTTTGTTGCTCTCCTGAACCTTGCTTGGAATGCAAGTTCTAAGCTTAATAATTTGAATAGGAATATGACCACGGACTTTGGAACATATAACTTTCACTAAGCACCGGCAAAATTGAACCCCAACGTAGTAAATTCAACATCTCAATCTTTCATCTAATTGACATTGATTATGAAATTGCATTTACTTGTCAACTAAGAAAACTATACATATTTTTCACCAATAATACAACTTACGCATTGACATCTTTCCACAGCCATTCATGATACAACCTGTCCTGCAAATCAATCCCTGTCCTAAACCCGACATCCATCTGGAAGTAAATTTCGCTATTAACATGACAACAAAAACATCATTAATTTGTTTGAGCACGTCCTATTGCCAAAGAGCAAAAAGTCAGCATATATATATATCAATCTTACCAAACAGTCATACGAAATTTGGAGACAGATTGTTCTTGATGACTGCATAAGTGGTCAAGTCCAAGTACTGCATAGCTTCTTCAGGGGTCAGTCCTTCAAGGAAGAAATTAAACAAACGTGAGTGCGTTCCTTGCATCGCACTCACACACTGAGCCAACGTTCTCTTCTGCTGTTCAGTGCTCAGCTCTGTCGCCTCTACCAATGGCAGTAAATCCCTCTCTTCTTCCTCAAAGTGCTCTTTACAGTGCTTCTGTAAACAAATAATATTAGACCCCTCACGGCCAAATCATAATTGATTAAATACCGAATCTTTTATGCACGTTGCCATATAGGCATAACCATAAGAAGAAACCAAGAAAAGCCTACAAATCAATACAGATCTTAACTTTTACTAGTAACAATTTTACATCTTGTTCACCAATCAGCAGTTACCTGTAATGACTTGAGCCGAACAGAAAGATTGCGAAGTGCTTCTTGATAGGCAGGGCTTCCACAATCTAAAACTCCAATGGCCTTGATGTCTTCTTTGATGCCATTCATTATTGGTAGGTCCCTTGCATGCTCCTCATTCGCAGCCTTGCACAGTCCTGTACCATCATATCCTTCATCAGCATTTATGCTAGATTCTTTTCCAGACAAGTGAAGTATAATTTGAAAACTTAGGGGCTGTTCGTTTTTCTGACTTTCGATAGTTTAATTGACTTAAATTTCAAATAATTAAGTTATTAAGTTTATTTGTTTTTTCAATTTTTATGAAAATTTTCAGTTATTAAGTTATTAAGCCAATTATTTTAGCTTTTTGCTTAATCTAAAAAGTCTGGATGATAATATTAAAAGATATTCTCTAAAATACCTCTATCTAATTAATTAATTTTCATCCTTATCTAAGTAAAATTTAATAATTAGTATTACTACTCATCTCTATAACTCGTGATAATATAATGATAGACTATTAGTAATTTTATCTTTTTATTTCTTCAAATTAGCATTATTTATCTTCACATTTTTTTATGAATATTCATATAAAAACATCATAAGATATAATAAAATTTATTAACATATACTAATTAAGAATATCAAAGGATTATATTCAATTGAACATGAATAATACATGAATTATATTATGATAACATATTATATTATTCATGTTCTTTGAAATGTTTATTATTTATTTCACATTTATAATTTGTAATCATGCAAATGTAAAAATACATGTTTTAAGATTTTTTTTAGTTGAAAACAAACCACTTAATATTTATTTTTAATAATTCAGACAAAAAAAATAAATATATCATTCTGATTCACATTCATGTGTATTCAGAATTCATATTAATTCAAGTATATTCAGATTTAAGACAAAAAACAAGTACCACCTTATTTTCTCACAAAATAAGAATAAAAATAAATAACAAAATTAACCTAAAAATAACTTATACATTTTTTTTTGGGGCTTAGAGATCCTATTTTAACATAAAATAAAACAGATTAGGAATCAAAGATAAATAGGGTAAAAATGTTTCTTCCAATTTTTTAAAGTTATCAGTACATTCACTTTCCATATCAACATCAAAGATTTTGCCATTTTCGGACAAATGGATTATTATTATTATTTTGTGTTTCAATTAATAAAAATTATATTTAAATACATAAAGAGAAAAAAAAAAGTCTAACGTGGCATTTATTTAACTCTTACTGGTGAGTAAAGATCGGGAAAAATCCACTACAACAGCAAGGGAAAAAAAATCAATAAACATAATGTGATAATGATAATAATAATTAGAAAAACCACCCAAAATTTTTTTAAAAAAAAGAAGAAAATTAAGAGTTTTAATAGGGTGCAACGCGAAGCATGATGATTGAGTATAGCAGTACCTCGATCATCCTTCTCCAAGCCAGGAAACACAACTCGCTCCTCCATCTGAGCGTGCTCGAGCAGCAGCTCCAGCAGCTGCGAGTAAGTGCTGGCGAACTTTTTGAACTCCATCTTCGGACTCCCCACCGTCGGATCCCCCGCCTTCTTCCCTTTCCGCTTCGCCAGATCCTCCGCCCACCTCACCATCCTCGCCAAATGCCACCTCAGACTCCCGTGCTGCATCCGCATCATCCTCACCACGCGCGGCGACACCTCGTCGCCGTCGTCCGCGTCTCTAATATTATTCAAGCTTGGCTCCGGGAACTTGCTCTCGACGAAATCCAGCAGCGTCTGGCGGGATCCGGACACGGATTCGGATCCGACCCGGAGCACCGTCGGGACTTCGGACTCGAATATCGGGTTATCGCAGGGGATGAAACGAGGGGAGATTGATTTGTAGAGGAGGGCGAAACGGACGTAGGCGGTGAGTATGCTGTTCGGGGACCCGCACAATCGGACGGACGGGGTGGGTTTGTTGACCTTGACAACGCAATCGTAGGGTGCGATCTCGGCCGTTGATTTCTTTGAAGTAAAAGCAGCGGCAGTAGTAGCAGTGGTCGTAGTGATGGTGGTGGCAGTAGTAAAACAGTTCCCCATTTTGTTAAAGAAAGATCTGGAGGAGGCTAAGACGAGGTGGGTGTTACTGTCAAAGTTAAAGACAGCATGAACAATTCGAAGAGTGTCTTGCAAGAAAGAAAATGAAGAAGAAGAATGGGATTAATGAGTTTGCTAATGAGGAGGGGCAAAAAAACAACAACAAACAAAAAAAGAACAAGCATCAACTGAATGCTAATCAATAATTAGAAGCTGTTCGCTTATATCTGTGTGGGCTTGATGTGATGTGACGTCTTGGTTGTACTGCAAGTGCGGCAGTGACGTAACTGCGACATTTATACATACACATGGT
Source organism: Citrus medica (assembly GCA_002013955.2). NCBI lineage: Eukaryota > Viridiplantae > Streptophyta > Magnoliopsida > Sapindales > Rutaceae > Citrus > Citrus medica. The sequence goes on from MKYO02026205.1 coordinate 255,380, forward strand.
GGGACTGGCGGGATAAGGCTTAACAGAAAAGATTTTGGGAATTTTATCTTTTAAGAACCTAAAGTTTTGTTTTATTGCAAAATAGCGTACTTTATTCCACATATTCTTATATAATGACATAGCTGTGCGATTAGTAGCATTCTCAGGATCTCCATTAGAATTTGGGATTCGGGATTCTATCCCATTTTACAATAAATTTGGTATAAAATTTATCTTGATATATTTTTGTATGAGAATTCAAGACTCAAATTTATTTTGATTTACTGTTCAAAAAAGATACATGAAGTTTGAAAATTTCAATCGAATTTTTGAATGTTTTGAAATTTAAATTCTCAAAAATGTATAACAAATCGATTTGACAGATCATATAAATCCTATAGGTTGGTCATTTATGCAAGTCTTTTTGATAAATAATATATACAATATGTCAATTATAAATATATGACATGTTCGTTTATATCAAAATTTTAAACATGTGATAAAAAAATCTTGTCATTTGGGATAATTTAATATTTTGATCAACATTCAAAATCTCAATTGAACTGAGATTGCAAACATTTTTATCTTAATTTATTGTTGAAGATGAGATTCGAGAAACATTTTGTCCCAATTAATAATTGAGATAGGACTACAATCGGTAAATCCCAACTCATCCCATTCTATTGCCAACTGTACACCGTACATTAAGCTCTTCTTGGATGTGATGAGCTTTCTATTTAGATCATTAAGATCTCAATTCAATTGATTTTGGACAGATACTAGTATAATTAAACAAAATACATACGCATCAATTATCTATTTTAGTGAAAAATTATCACGTATTTTTTAAAATTCTTTGTTAAAAATATTCAATTCATTATAAAATAAACTCTTTTCAATATATTTATTAATAAATTAAAAACTATCTTCACTTTCTTCTTTATCATCTGTGGTTTCTTTTTCCCTTTATTAAACAAGATAGAATAATAATAAGAAATGAAATAAAGTAATTCCCGTTAGTAGTGGATAATAAGATCATTTTTACACAGAGGCCATGGATCTGTTTAAAAAACTCGTTAAATTATGCCCTTGTTAAATAAATATAAAACGTTTTAATGGCTTAAATGATAAAATCCGAAAGTTTGTTTTTATATTTATTGGGTTTATACGAGAGAGAGATTTATTTGCATACATTACTGCATTTGGTCCGCTCCTTTGTTGGTGGTGCAAGACAGCAGTCGTTATCTTTCTTTTTTGCCCGTTAGGAATGATGTGAGTGACGTCAATCATACTTCATACCGAAGCCGAACTCAGGTGGCTTGTCTCTGATTCTTTTTCCTTTTTTTGAATTATGATTAATTAATTATGGAAATCAATTTAATTAGATAATCTAAGAATAGTTTCCCGTTCTAATTATTGCATGCCCATCATGGATTCTGTTTTTAATGCTTTCGAATCTTTCTTTAAATGTAAATTAAGTAACATCACAAATTAATTAGGGATGATTATCCATATGATTTTAAGAAAAGTATACTTCTCTTCTCAAACTTTTACAATATGATCATATCCTAACATTTTAATTAGGAAAGAATGTCCTCATGTCAAAATTTGTTCAATCCAATGTAAAGAAATATAGAATTGATTTAGGTTAGTCTCGATAGGTAATTGATTGTAGATATACCAGTAGGGTTATGATTGCAATATACAATAAACCATCGATAAATTAAATAAACTGTTAATTTACAAAGAAATTTTTTATTTTTGAATAATATGATATGCTTATAGTATTTGTTTATCTTGATTTAGCGTTTATTATATTTTATTTGAATATAGTTAGTTGTCTTACATCGGTAGTAATTAGATTATTACAGAGATTTATTTTTTTATTTTACGTTTGTTGCAAAACGTTAATGCAAACTGGAATTTCACATTAAAAAAAAAGTTAGAGATAAGATCCAATTCCAAATAAATTTAAAGAAGTAACGAACAACATTAAAAGCATATTTTACAAAAGCAACATGACATATCATTTGGATTTATTTTTTAATTAGGTAATTATACATTTATGCGGTAAGTGGGTCTTGTAGGAAAATAAATTTTTTTTAAAAATTATCAATTTACCTAATATTAATTTATCAAAATTTTTCTGTATTGGTATTTCAAAAAAGACAGCTGTTAAGTTACAATATATGTAACTTATCAAACCTAATGGTAGTCTCCCATGACCTCCTTATTTGACAACCAACAAGTCATACAAATAAATTAATTTTGGGTTGATATAAAATATAGATGATGTAACTTAACAAGACAAAAGAAGTCAAAATTTGGCTTTTAACAATCATTAAGATAAATAAAAATTAATTACATACAAATAACAAGTTATTTATGTAATGAGATATTGAGGTATTTTTCTTGTGTGCGACACTAAACATGCATGGGAGTTCAATTTTCGAGGTGTACGCCCCAAAGAAGCAGCATGTGCGGTGGCACAAACTCTCCGTCGTCACCCTAACTATGAACGTGCATTACGGTTCGAGTGTCCGTCCTCCAATAATAATATTAAGGGTCTCTAACTTACATTACTTTAAAGTAAAATTTACACACTGACCCACCTAATTCCATGTTCTGTTATTTATTTTTGCAATTAAAAATGTAATTTAAGAAACCCTAATAGTAATAACATTTCTAAGCTTTGACTTTGAGTCCAACCCTTAGAAGAATCTCCCTGTGCCTTTTTTCTAATTCATACTTTAGCTTTATGTGAACTTGTAGTTTGCCTCATTGTTTATGATCTTTTTCACTTGCACAATTTGGTATGTTCTCAAGTTAATTATGAGTAAAACTTGGTGATACTGAAACCACAACCCAGATGCAATTTCATTCAATTAGAAGAACAGTCACAATGAATTTTGGTAGTTATTTGTTGATTAAGCAGCCAATTCATTATGCTTTCCGCTTTCCAAAACTTTATGATTCAGCTGCTGAATGCCCCAAATTGAAGCAATAGGTTTCTTCGGCGTGCAATGAGATAAGATTGAAACAATAAAACCGACCACCACCCATCATTATCTTTCAAGCATAACGTCCACATTTTTAAATGTTTAAATGGGGACGAGAAATCTCACTCACTATTGTTTATTTTTTAACTCAAGTTATTGCGAGATGCAGTATAGGGACAACAGGACAAGCCATGTATGGACAAATAAACTCCTTTGCATAGGAATCAAGTACGCGGCTAAGAATTCTTCCATTGGTGCTACTGAAGCCAGCCATATCAATTTACCAAAACAGTATTTCGATTCTATATTGTAATTCTAGATTTCAAACAATGAAAAGTATAATCAATGGAATGAAAAGATAAGCTCTAGCTTTAATAGGTAGGTAGGTCTCGTATCCTCTACAGTAAGAAATCATATTAACAAAACCAATCACGTCAGGTAGTACAGAGGTTTGATGACGATGTCAAACAGATAGTGCGGTTCTACATTTAGTATCAACACTGTCGTATACAGAACCAGAAACATTTTTCCCCCTTTTATACAATGAAAATTCTACCAGTACTAACATTTTGCTTCGCCCGCCATTAACATTTAAATCCTCCACAGGCAACGAGCCAAACTATGATGATAAAGGCAATAACTGCTCCTCCCACCATCAACTTCATTTGCAGATTCTGCAGCCACATCCTTCGCCGTAACTGCCTCCCTTGTCTCTGGAAGCTGTCAGCCTAAAGTCAAAGACAAGAATCACCAGAATCAGGTCAATCTCAATGCCTCAAGTCCTGAACTTCCTCCGAATCCAGTTCAACATTTGTAAGACTAATAACAAGACTTATGTACCTGGAATTGCAGGTTCTCTGTTTTATCCACCAGTAGCTCAATCCTCTCCCCTCGATCCAAAACCTGATACAACATTTAATTATTTCAGGATCCCCCAAGTGGAAAGCTTCAACTGAATGTTTGACAACATAGAAAGCAATGTAATATACTGCCGTCCTCCAACTGGGCACCATGGACCAAAACCTCTATGTCTTTTTATCTTGTTCTTCTCCAATGAAAAAGCAAACCAATTGCATCTATATCATATCCCAAAGCTAGAGTGTGAGTGAGTGAATAAGATATTTCGAATATTTTAATACCAGGAAGACCTTTTAGGATTTATCCTCAAGGGACTTAAAACTTTGCAAACTGGCATATATATACATACATACCCAGTCAGAATGTGGGTGAGTGGATGAAATATTTTTTAAATTGTTTAACATCAGTAGGACCATTTAGGAGTTATCCTCAATGGACTTGAAACTTTGAGAGCAACAAGAAGTGAGGAACTATATAGACGATAACAGGGAAAACAAGATTGGCTCATCTACTTGACTTATGTGTTACTCCATTGGCTACCTTCAATTTCATTTTCTCTTCAAATATCAGAAGAGCATAAACGAGGCAGTTGGAGCTTCCTCTTTATTTCTTAATCCAATCTCACTTCATAGAAGATACCAAGTTATTGCAGGAAATTTAACTGCGGCGCTGTTAGAGCCACCTATTTATTACCCTTCACCACGAGGTTGTGGTCAGTTATTCAATGACCTCACGGTAGCAGACCTGTATTTTAACAATTAATAAAAATGAAAAGGAATCAGGTATGCTTTGCTATGCATCTCTTGTTCAACGACACTTGTGGAGCAAAGTTCATGGTTTTCTAAATCATCAAATTCTTTCTCCCCACTGTGGCATCCTTTCTAACCGCCTTTGCTTATTGAAGCCAACATATCAATCTCACGAGTTCTAACTGGTTAGTGACTCACTATCAAATTGGCCATGCTAAAATATCCAAATTCCAAAATACCCAAATTGCAACTTGCATACTCGTTTTTATCAATACTTGTTTAACTAGTACTACAACAGATTATCTTTCTAAAATTTCCATTTGCTATCGGTATGTGCAACACAGCCAATGAATGAACCAACACCAGCCAACCTTTCAAAGAAAATTATACCATTACTACTATGGACATTTTAACCGTCAAATTTCATACACTATGGAGTCAAATTTTCAGTAAAATTATGGGCCAATAATTTGAGAGGCCACAATCTAGGCATCTTGATTGTGTTCAATTTCAAATTTAACAAAAAAGGCCAAAGAAGTGCTTCATTTGTTTATTTCTAGTGCACTTGGAAGAAGCTTAATAAGACTTATCCTAGTTATAAATCATCCATCTTATGATAAAAGCAAATTGAGCTAGATCTTCATTTCTGCAGCATAACGTTTTTAGAGAGTTTGGAAAACTGTTTAAAGTTTGCCTGGACAGAATCTAGTTTAAAAAACTATCTATGATTAATTGTTTAAAGTTTGCCTAGACATAAACCAGTTTAAAAAACTATCTACGGTGTAATAATAATTGGGTTGTTGTCCCAACCACAAGGAGTTTGTACATTCATATATTTATATTACAAAAATTTAATTTAAAAGTGATTCAAGAAAATTCAATTGGTTAAGAGGATCAGTCATACTTTGTGGGAAGAACTAAATGCTTATATGCAGCACTTTATGTAAGCTATTATGATTTAAACTTAATTCTCTCATCTGATCATTCATACATCAATCACACTTCGTAAGTGGCATATAGGCACGTGTTAATGCAGCTAATAGATGAATGAATAAGTAGTTAACAGTCCTAGATAAGAAAAACATCTCTACATAAGTTTCAAGCCCAGACCACAATAAGTGGTAGTGCAGGACAATGGGATAATACTAGCTCTTCCTTTCCCTCCTTAGGGTCTTCAATCTTTCAAATTTTTTCTATCCTTAGGCTTCTCTAATATTTTGAATTCTAATTCAAAATGTCTATGCATGATTTTCATAATCATTTTAATAGTCTAATACATGATTTTACAAAGGCAGAAACATGAACTAGGAAGGATTTTCAAGCAAGTTTTAGGAACAAGATTGAGATGCTTTATATGTAAGAAAATGCTAGCCTTTTGGTTGAATATTTTAAGATTGTAAGCTATAATACAAAAGCCAGAAGTAAGGGGGCTCAGAAAGTAGAGGCAAGAAAAAATGTCGCCACAATACAGTCCCTAAGCATTAAGCCAAAGGTTCTTAGGCAACTAGCATCAGAATAATATTGACAGACAACCCATTCATCACAATGAGCAAAAAGTACTTCTTCATTCATCTTCTTTGGCAACAAAACAACTCAGCTGACAAAACTACTGAAAAATAGAGTGGAAACAAGGTAGAAATACACATGGATAGCTTAAAAATTTGGAAAAACTGACTAAACAAAAATAATTGTGATTTAAACTTACAATGAAAAAATAACAGCAAAGAAAAATTTTGTGACGCCTAAATTTTAATCTTTTCCCTTCTACTGGATCAGTTTATTGGTCACAGCTACAAATACCTGACTTTGTTTATTGATCACATTTTGGTTGCAGACACCAACTAAGTCTAAAATTTGATTTTACTTTATTACTTCCTATCCTTAACCTCAAGCCATCAAATCAACCATACAACCAACCAAAGAATGCCTTGCAGTTTTCTAAATTTCATCAACCATAATCCATATCAAAAGATGTTCAGGCTTTCTAGTCTATCCTTTTTATGCCTACTGTAGAATTTCTAAATGTGGCCAACACATCAACCTATCTTTTAAATATTGTTCTCCTTCTCACTTCATTTTAACTTCGTTTACGAACAGGCCATAAATATCTTCACTAGCCCAACATAAAATTCAACCAGACATTTCTTTATTAACTTTCATATAATGAACATCAGAATCAGGGATGTCAAACCTACTCAATATTCATAAACTGAAACAAGAAAATTTCCATTTCATATGTGAAGATAACTCTCTGCTAACTTTAGATAAGGGATTCATATAAAAAAAATGCATCATAACCTCAATGACAATCCATCCCTTCCCAAAATCTAAATGCATTCAGGTTAAATTTATTAAATAGCATCCACTTCTATTTTTTTGGAACATGGCATACACCTTCCTAAAATCCACACAAGTTTAGCAGCACATTCTAGAAAATATCTAGCATCCACTTCTATTGCAATATGACATATACCTTCCTAAAATCCACACAAGTTTAGCAGCACATTCTAGAAAATATCTTGTATCAGAAAATCAAAACCATTCATCATGAACGCAATCAATCAGCCCGTGTTGATAATAAGTAAAGATTCTAAAAGCTACAATACCATATATATATATATATATATATATTACCAATACCATTCTTCAGGAAAAAAACACGCACCTTCTCAATATTGTCCATCATAATCCCCTTGACCTCAGTTATTTGAGCCTTTAATTTGGAAAGCTTGCTCATCTCCTCAGGGTGGCTCATACAATACTGCATGTGCTCCTTAAGCCTTGGCCTAGAAACAATAAACACACAAGCATTATAACCTAACTGAATATCACAACCTGAAAAAAAAAAAAAATTCAACATAACGAAGGGACATACGAACCCAAATTCTCTGTCAAGATTATAGGCAATGCTAAATCGATCTTCAAACAAATCATCATCCTCATCGTCATCAGCAAGGGGGTGTGATTCCTCATTTTGAATACTCGCCCCATACCGCTGTTTAAAATCATCCTTGACTCGCTCGAGAAAAACAAACGGCACACTTCTCCCAACCGATTCATCAGCAACAACCAGAAATACTGCATCAAATTTTAAATCTCTAAGAACGGCACAATTTCGTACTCAAAAAGACTAAAATAAAAATAATTATTGATTAAAAGCCAAAAAATATACCGAATCCAGAGTCGAGGAGGAAGTTAAAAGTGTGGCCATCGCATGAATACGTGTACTTGCTACTACTCGCAGGCAATTTCTGTAAACATTGAATGGCAATGGTACTGAAATTTCCGGAATACGACGTGTGCTCGGCTAAAACGACAGTGCCTTTCGAAACAAAGCTGTAAATCAACCCTTTCTGATTCATTTCTTTCCAATTTCTCAATTCCGGAAAAGAAAGCCTGGAATCAAAATTAATTAATAACTCAGTGAAGAAAATTCGCAAAACTCAATCAGTATTGAAAAAACTAAAATTTAATAATAATTTCATAAGAGTAATTGATCTAACCGCCGGATGAATTGCGAATCGAGGAACAAAGAGAGAGAATCTGGAGACGGTTGATTGTTTGCTTAGAGTTGAAGTCGAAGACTCCGCAGGGGGTAACTGTTTAAACGTCTTGTGTGTGCTTTTTTTTATTTTGGGGTTAAGTCTCGTGGGTAGTGAGAGAGACGAGAGCTGGTAAATGGACTTTGGCTTTTGATTTCTAACTTTTGACTGAGCTTGTAGTGGGCCTTGTGGATTTGAAGCCGTTGGATTGAGCGATCCCGTGGTTGGAATCAATTGACAAACGTTAATTTGGACTCTCAACGGTAACTCTTTTTTCCGTGAAAGAATATATCAATATGATGATTGAGTAAATGTTTCGTTTAGTTTAGTTTTTTTTTTTAGTTAAGTATTTATTTAATCTCTAATTTTATAAATATTTTAAAATATTCTCATCAATAATAAAGTTATATTTTTACTTTTCAATAATACTCTTAAAACAACATTACAAATATAATGAAAAATAAAATTTTATTTTAATGTTAATAACAAAAAATTTACATTAATTGTTATTTACTTTAAGGATTAATTTGATAAATTGATTTTTTTTAATTAATGTGTTTAGGATTGTTAACAAGGGTACTATTGTAAAATTAAAAAAAAGATAGTGCTGTAATATAATTAATCGTAATTGACAACAGGGATGTCTTGAGAGTTTTTGAAAGGACAAGGACTAAGGATTGAAGGGACAACAACAATATTTAAGGATTCTAATTAAATATTACATCAGTTGATACTGAAAGTGATTTAAGATACTTTAGATAGGCGTCAATCTCAAATTTTATTATGTAATTCTTCCGTCAATCTCCTGTTGGTGTAAAATTGATAGAGATTTGATATTGATTTGTATTTGGGTTTGAAAAAGAACAGTAAAACCCCATAAAATAAAATAAAATAAAAGATTAAACAACTCAAGTGACTTTAGATAAACTTGACACTAGGGCAAATGGGGTTAATTCAAACACCAATCCCAACGGAGAAAGCAAAGAACAAGAAGTTGTTAGTCGGCTTCTTTTGAAATAATTAAAAATACTATTAAATGTCGCTATGAAAACATGCAAAAGGAGAATGTTGTGTAAAAATATTCTAATATAATGGTGGAATGAAATCTAAGCAAGGCATCCAATATGCCCTTTTTTCCCCTAAAAAATACACTCATAAGAATGTTGGAAAAAACAATGTCATCAGATTATTTCAATTCTAAATTCTAAAATTAAAAAACAATCCATGGCAAAATGAAAAGAAAAGAAAAGAACACAATGTAAATAAAGACAGTCCCCGGGAATTTATAACTTAGTAAATGGTTTTACAATAGCACAGCTTCCCCAGAGAAGCTGCCAAATGAGAATGTTGTGTAGCGGAAACAATGAAATTTAAGAAACAATGAAATTTAAGAAACAATGAAACTTAAGTTCACAACAGGTGATTCCTTCTTCAAAATCAAATGAATTTGAAGAATGGTAGAGGCGGTTTATAACAGTTACTAAAGCGAACAAGGGGAGGAACACAACAAATTCATTCCAGCCCACTTTTCATTTTTTTCTTTCTTTCTTTTTTTTTTTAACTTAAATATTTGTTTAGGCCATACCAGCTTTGCTGTTTTAGCGAAAGCGGTTTGGAAGAATCAATAGTTGCCAGGCTTAGCCCCAAGAATGGACGGAGCTGCACCCCTAGTTGTCTTCACATAAGAGGCATAGTCGCTGTAGTGCAATGTAAATAGTGTGCTCTGGTAACGAGTCAGTCGTATACGCTTGCGGAGTGACTCGGTGATGGGACCACTGAAGCCTGCTTTTCGCATCAGTGAGTCAATTGCCTCCACTTTAGTCCATCCTATACCAAAGGGACAGCTAGTGTTAATAACAATTGCTACAAGCATACTTGTCCAATGGAATGCGAAACTGAAGTGCTTTTGCACTTAAAAAGTACGCAAGCCTTTGATAACACAAACTTTCACGGGTCTTAGTTATCTAGGTTATACAGTTAGGAAATATTTAGGGCTTGAAACCCATTCAAACCAGGGCATGAAAAAGTTACAGGAAGAGAGAAGGCTAGCACCTGTTGTGTCATCAGTGCCAGTTGGCTTTCTGTAGTAACACACGGCATAAAGAGGTACATAATTATATGCTCTCTATGCTTCTGTCGTAAATGAAAATATGGAAGGGGATGAGTATGACAATAACAACCATTAAAGCAGGTATATAGTACAACTAGGGCATTGGTGCTCAGCCAGAGACAGGTTATTTGGTAAGGAAGAAATAAGTCCTTTTTTTTTTTTTTTTGAAAGGGGGAAGAAATAAGTCCTTGAAATGACATAACTTCAAAAAAAATATGGTAATAGGTTGCCTGTACAGTTCACAATTCAAACAGAAATAACCATTATAACAAAGGCTAATACATGAACAGAAAAACATGACTTGTGGGTTAGCCACCCGAAAACCTGATTTCCATCATTATTTTTTAAAAAGAACATAAATATATTGTATGTACCAATTTAGATCTGAACCTTATAATCACTGCTACTTTATGTCAAAGCATCGCCTCTCCTCATTTTTTGCTAAAAAAATTTCAAACTAATGGATTGGCCTATGTGAACTACAAAATTTACCTTCATGGGCAGCCACTTCAGGAAGGTATGTGGCACTTCGCCTTGTACTATATTCAGGGTCAGTAAACTCAATAATTAAACCATGTATTCCAACCTGCAATTAGAAGTCAATAGAATCAGAAAGTGGACCAGAAGAAAAAGAAATAGAAAAAGTATAGCATTTACAGCAGATTCTTCTGAACAAAACTTTACAGCCACTGTTATTGCATTCAGCATCTGAATAATCACTTAAAACAGTTGAAGGATCATTGCTCATCATTTTAAAATAAAAAATTGAGAGTGGAGAGAGAAAAGAAGAAGATGTATCCCGCAAGGCATATTAAGAAGAGCAAAATTAGACAGTAAACATTAAAATTGAATACCATCAAACAATCTAAAATTATATTTACCCAAACAGGTTTTGAAAGTGGCCACACCGAGGCACTAATTCTAGACTTCATCACTCTTCTAATAAAAACTCCTAGCTTTACAACTTCAAGCATTACACTGTACACGCCATCTCTAACAAAGGAGATAATGCAATAATGTGCCAGAATGACAGAATCAACCTATAGGGTTCACTCCATTTAGAGTATAGTCAGTTCTGCTTCGCAACTAGGCTTGGCAAAATCCGGGTCCGGTCCGGGTTTTGGTGTTGCCCGGGACCGGACCGGACCGGATGAGAGAAATACAAGACCGCACCCGGGTTAAAACCCGCACTAATTCTAGACTTCATCACTCTTCTAATAAAAACTCCTAGCTTTACAACTTCAAGCATTACACTGTACACGCCATCTCTAACAAAGGAGATAATGCAATAATGTGCCAGAATGACAGAATCAACCTATAGGGTTCACTCCATTTAGAGTATAGTCAGTTCTGCTTCGCAACTAGGCTTGGCAAAATCCGGGTCCGGTCTGGGTTTTGGTGTTGCCCGGGACCGGACCGGACCGGACCGGATGAGAGACATACAAGACCGGACCCGGGTTAAAACACGGTTTTTCCGGGTGCGGTCCGGGCCTGAGCCCGGCACATTCCGGGTCCAGGTTTTGATCCGGGATTTCTAAACCCGCATGTGATAACTTCAATTTTTTCTTTCATTTCTCTAACAATGCAAATTTAAAAAAAGAAAATAATCAAATAAACTCATTCAATCTCAAACTTTAAAAAAGAAAATAGTCAAATACAAATATATAACACACTAACAATGCAAATTTTGCACAAATGATAAATTAAAATTATTTCAATCTACTTTGTAATACCTAAATTCATCCAATTTCTAACTTAAACTCATTCAATCTATATATAAAATAAATAAATTAAATTCAACAACACAATAATCACACAATAAATTTAAATAACATCCAACATATCATAAATTCATAATTATATATAATATATTTATATTTTCTTTTTTTAAAAAAAAATTATTAAAAAACCAGGTTCGGTCCGGGTTCCGGGTTTTTGGTGTTGAACCCGGACCCGGGCCCGGAAATGTCCGGGTTTGTGAATTTCAAACTCAGGTCCGGTTTTTATGTGCATGCGGTTTGGGTTTTACCCGGACCATATTGGCCGGGTCCGGGCCGGGCGAGCTTTTTTGACACCCCTATTCGCAACTTGATCACTTACAAAAAATCATATGTTATGTTTATTTGCTAGAGTGGGAGCTGGGAGTATGGATTTCTCCCACTCTAACGTTTATTTATTTATTTAAGGAGGGGAGTGGGAGTCCCACTCCGGGGGTCCCACTCATTTTTGGACTATGGAGTGCGATTCCCACTCCCATTCCCACTCTCACCTCTTTCTTTTTTACCCTTCGTTAATTATTAAATATAATTATATTTATTAAAATAAAATAATGTTACATTTACTTAAAAATAATAATATTATATTGATTTAAACAATATTATTTAATAACATTACATTTATTAAAAATAATAATATTAAACTTATTTAAAGATAATATTATTATATCCATAGATAATTAATAATATTACTATATATTTTCTTAATTTTAATAGTATTATATTTATTTAATTTTAATAATTAATAATAATAAATCGTTTATTCTAAGAAAATATTTATTTTGCACTATATTATTAATAATAATGTATCATGTGTTGCTCTTATCAATAATTTTTAATTTATATAATTAAAATTAAAATTAATAAAAAATTGATTTACATAATTAAGAATATTAATAATTATTATTAATTTATATAATTAAATTAATAATAATATAAATACTTAACTTTGTAATTAAAAACCATAATTCTTTAAATAAGGGTAAAACTGTAATTTGAAACAATTCACTCCCAATCCAAGACCAAGTAAACATATAGATGGGATTCTAATTCTTATTCTATACTCTCATTCTAGTGTAAGCAACCTACTTCCACTCCCACTCCCACTCCACACTCCCAATCCCAAGATTCTCGCTCCTCAGGATTCTCAATCCAATCCGAGAACTAAACGCTATCCTAATATCAATCTCGTGTCGTACCAGTTCGTAAATCTAGTAGAAGATTTCAGGAATGTATTAATTTGTTAACTGGAATATACTCGGGTCAATATACAATAAAACAGGAGTATTCTTCAGGTAAGCTGATATTTTAAAATCTAATGAGAAATTTAAATTAAATTAAAACCATTTTACAGTATTTTTCTACGATTTTATTCATCCTAAATGACTTATTGAAAAACCAAAATGCGTGATAAAATTTGAATTATGGTTTCACTTATTTCTGCCCAATATAAAAAGTGTCGTACTTGTTCCTAATAAAAGTCATATTCTTAAGCCTGCCATATTTTTGAAAAAAAAAAACTTAGTGTTGGCAAGTAAACCCCAAAAACACGGTGAAATTACTACAATCAATTTATTACATCATTAGAGGAACAAGGTATGATTATAAAAAGTTTACTATTAGTTCTACATAGCATAATGAATTAAAGATATGAATACACCCCAATCCAAAAGTTCCAAAATCTAAAAGAAGTTAAAATCACATACCTCCCAGTCAAGATAGTTGTTAGCAGTTTCAAAATCAGTCAAAATAGAAACTGTACATTCCAAGGATGGCAGCTCTCTAGCTTGTATAGGAGGAAACCTTCGGTCCTTCAATGCACTGCAAGTTTTACAGACGTAAAAACAATAGAGATATAATAAATAAGAAAGAAAGAAAGAGAAGCTCCTTTCTTCAGAGTGTGCCATAAAATAATGGACTAAAAAAGATCAAAACAAAAAATGACATTACAAACGGCAGGCTCATGAGAAATCCACATGAACAGATGAAGATTAATTAAGGCATGCAAAACAGAAAATATATATATATATATATATTTCAGTGTATTTCCTTAACTAAAGAATTGCCTTATGTTCCACTTGATAGGAAAGAAAAGCAAAAGGATCCCAAAAACATAGACTCTACACCACCAAAAGATTGTATTAAGCTGAGATATGAAAGAGTAGAAAGCCGGTTGCAAAATTTCTTTATTTATATCAATCAATAACATTCTATCAAAATGTTAAATCATTCTACTTACACTACCACACATGTCAGGGGAAAAGAGACAAAGATTTATAACTACAGGTAAACAATCAGCATGTATGTAACTCATATGCAAAGTATTCGTTCCCAATAATACCTGGTCAAAGCATAGTCCTTAAAGCCATTAATCAAGCAACGAGCTTCCAGAGTTCCGATACATCCACGCAAACGAGGTTCCCCACCATTCACCACTTTCTTCCAAGTGACAAACAATGGGCTGAATCCAGAATAAGAGAAGCATCAAACAAGGACATAATCCAACACAGTTGCATATATAAATAACCATAGCTTAATTTTCATTTTTACTAGAAAATTGTGAGCAAATGAGTTTCTTTAGAAAATACTCAACCACCAAAGAAGCACATATTACAATGAAAGGCATACAGAAGAATTAAGGTATTGCATCACGACAATACCATTTCAGTAAAAGAAAAGTGAGAAACACACTAGACATGAAAACTAAAATGATAATTTACTATGACCCTACAAGCAAATTTCCCTGTTGAAAAAGAAAAATAAAGCACAAACCAATCAAGATAAGCAAAGAAGAATCAAAACATTCATGCTCATCAAACTCAGTACCGCCATTGCACTGCAATATGAACCTGAAGAAATGTTATTTTGCCAATTCAATCGGCTGGTTGTTACCATGTACAATATGAGTGTATTTTGTTTCTTATAAAACAGAATCTGACTAAATAGATAAACAATGACAAGAATAGGCTTTGTGATGATACAAGTAATATCTTCAATACATTTATCAAAGTCAATTTCAATGCGGTGATTAATCAAGCTCTAATGATCAAAATTTTTTAGCACAAATATCTATACAATTACAATGTACCATTGTTTTGTCAATTACCAAGATTATAGAGAGCAGCTCTCCACTTAATTCATGCAGCCAACTATACAACACATCATTGATATTCATCAATCCAGCAGATAATATAACCCACAGGAATCAAGCTCAAAGTACCTCACAACAGAGCCTCGGAGCATACCCAAAAAAATTTCTTTTGGAAAACGATATTATCGAAATTAGTTAAATTCCAAACACTTGCATATTTTCAATCACCAAAAAAAAAAAAAAAAGGGACGTGTGAACTGATTCAAAACTACCACCTGCACTAGCACGTGCGATGAATTTACTGTTTGTCTGATACAAAATATATTTGAGCTCTGATTATCCCCCGTATAATTAATTTAAAAAAAAACACTCAAATTGCACTAAATACACAACGCGATCAACACCAGTTTCAGGGAAAAAAATCACAAAATAACAATCAAACTAAATCGGCGCAATTTAATGTGAAAGCAAACAAAAAAAACCTATTTTTTATGAAAAAGTTTTTTTTTTAACTCACATGCAGATTATAATTGAAGCCAAGAGCAACATAAACACTAATGTTCAAAATTTATTTTCTATTTTCTTTAAAAAAAAGAGGTGATCAACTGAAATTGAAAAAAAATAATTAAAAAAATAAGCAAAAATAAAGAGAAAATTACTGTTGGCCTTCGTCAAAGGCGGGAGGGGGAGCGTCCTCGCTGTTGTAGTGAGCCACCAGAGTGTCGAAACAGTACACCGCCATTTCCCGATTTGCCGACACCATTTTTTTAAAAAAAAAATTTCTTTCAATTTCTTCAAAGCTCTGAGAAATGGCTGGGTTTTTTTTTCCCTTACTAAAGTTTTCTACGCGTTTTTTTTTAATTAGAAATAGTAATGCTGAGTAGTTATTTATATGAAGAAGAAAGTTTGCTTGCTTCACTAGAGAAGCTTTTGTTCTTTTTATTATTTATTATTTTTATTTTTCTGTAAAAGCAAATGAAAACTGAAAAAATATATTTTAATTCCGAAATTATCCTTGAATATTCACGAAATTACTGGTATGTCCATCAAGTTGCCCTCTTTTTTGGGGCCTTTTACCTTTTTTTGATTCAAGTGGACCCACCAGTACGGACATTATTGCTGTTTTTTAATAGGGCAGGTCTTTTGACACCCCCGAAAATTCTTTATAAGCCCCCTTTTTTTTTTAATAAGACTTAATTAAAACGCTCAAATAATTTTTTTTTAAACAAACATTTCATATCCAACCCATTTCATAATTTATATTTTACATT
Organism: Citrus medica; assembly: GCA_002013955.2. Lineage (NCBI taxonomy): Eukaryota > Viridiplantae > Streptophyta > Magnoliopsida > Sapindales > Rutaceae > Citrus > Citrus medica. The sequence continues at coordinate 271,754 of MKYO02026205.1, forward strand.
TTAAATTTCAGTTGAAACTTTTTTTAAAAAAAAATTATTAGAGTTTAGAGTTGTGGTAATTGAAAATTTTTTTTAAAAATTAAGATTCTAAAATTTATATGTATTTTAAATGGTTAATCATAATTTATTAGTTTGCAATCTATCTATCTATCTATATATATATATAAAGTTAGGACTTGAGGAGGTGATGTGGCATCACCATTTTGCTTCTTTGTATATTCTCTATTATCTAATAAATAGAGATTTTTATTTTTAGATTTGGCTTTTCATCTTCTCATAATTAATTTGATTGTATTTAACTCATTTAATAAATAATAACTTTATTAATATATATCATTCTTCATCTTTTTATATTTTCTATTATCTAAAATATCTAAAATATT
>MKYO02026205.1:273099-285980 GCA_002013955.2 Citrus medica
CTTTTAATTTCTTCAAACTATATAAATATTAAGTATTTAAGATTGATTATGTTTGGGTCTTTTTTTAATTATTTAACCAACATCCTCTTGAGAAATGTTCTTGTGTTATTATTTTTTTTACTTATTTTAATTTTTTTTATTCTGTACTTCATGGAGTATTCTTTTATTTATGAGTTAAACAATGATAAAGATAGTTAGATGATAAGGGTTAGGCTTTGTAAAATGTGGGAGTCTATTAATACCAAGAAGAATGAAGAGTTGATTAGTGTGAACATAATTTTTATTGATGAAAAGGTTGTGTACCCTTAATTATACACATTAATATATATTTTTAAAGTCAATAAAAAAATTAACTTTCATAAATAACATTAGTTTTATAAGGTTGTGTCATCTTAAAAAAAATCAATTCATATTTTTTATCAGTTTTATCAAGTGTAAAGTAATAAAAAAATAATATTAATTTTTTTTAAAAGCCGCACGAAGTGCGATTCTATTTCCTAGTTATAAATTAAATTTGGGGTAGTTTAAGAAATAAAATTTAAAAAAAGTGTTATAAAAATTTTAAAAGAGTGTTAAAAGTTATATTCCTTTTAATATCGTAATTAATGTATCAATTAGATTTGGTACATGATATTTTCAATTATGATAATGTTGCTCAAATTTATACTTTACCTTACATAATTGATACCAATCCCACCATATACAATAAATTACGGAAGCTAAAATTAGTAGTCATGAATGGTATTAGTTTGATAATCATAATCAATCCAGTAGAATAAAGCTAATTGATTTTTTTGGTCATTAAAACTAAATTAGCATGGAGCCATCAACTTACTTTTTATATTATTTTTGTTGATGTGACATTTAGCACAAAAAAAAAGGAGAAATGAACAAATAATTGAATCTAATGTAAGCAATTTTTGTTGATGAATGATGATCATCACAACAAAGGTTATAAATTAAGAAGATTCCAAAGATGCAACGCAGAAAAGCTGTCCATTTCCATTTCAATTCATAATGGCGTACGTCGGTTTACACTTTACAACGTAGGCAAAAGCACTAAACAAAATTGGAAAAAGAAAGATAACAGATTTGACTGACTCGTGTGAGGTAGGGATGGCAAAACTTTAGGTTGGGTTCAGGTATTATAATGATTGGATTTTATTTGGATATAATCGGTTTGGGTTTGAGTTTGGGCCGGATTTTAATTTGAGTATTCGAATTTATTTAATTTATATTTTTTAATATTATATGTGTATATATTTTTTATTTTTTGGTAATCTTATAAGTTTTAAATTTATTTTAATAAAATTTGACATAAAAATATAAACTTTAAGTGTTTAAAATTTTATATATGTATAATAAATGAGTCAAATAAATATAAATATTTAAAATAATATATATTTTATAATATTTTTTAATAAAATCTGGGTTCCGAATTTATCAAGTGATACTTAAGACTGACCCTACTTCATACCCAGACCGGATAATACCCGGCCCATAATACCCTAGTACGGTCCGAATCTGGACCGGACATATATTTTTACCACCTCTAGTATGAGGTGGGGGGGTACATTTATTTTTGGAGAATTTATTTATCTTAAAAAAAATCTAAATTAATAAGTTTATTTTAAACATATCTCATAAATCTATGCCTACTCGAGGTCGAGGAGGAGAAGCGAAGTTTTCATTTTATTTAATTACAAAAATACTTTTATTGAAACACACACACACACACACATATATATATATAGATCGATAGATAAATACATATGTATAAAAATTTTATATTAATTAATTAGAGTATGACTAAAAAATTCTTTAAATAAAAATAATTTTATATTATTCAATTTTTTCTCTACCAAAATAATAATAATAATTATAACACTTCTCTATTTTCAAGAATAATGAGATAAAAATAATATAATATTAAACTAAAGGTTTTAAAAGACTTTTTAAATGAACGTTTTCAAATAAGATAGTGTTTTTCTCTTAAAAAAGTTTTTATAACTCTTTTTATTAATATAACTCTTTAAATAAATAGTAAAATTTTATTTAAAGAACATTTGGTGATGCTCTTATACCACTTGTTCAACTATCGTCAAATTCTTGCCGGAGTTTATTCCACTTCCAACTTTAAACTCTTGTCTTTTCAGATCTCTTTGCTAGAGTTTAATGGAAATTAAAGAGCAATTACAAATTTTGAAGGAAAAGAGATAATTTTATATTTTATTATTTTCATTAATTTAGATTTATATATTATAGGAGTACCAAAGATTCAATTTTAAGTACTACAAAATTTAATTAGAAAATTTTTTGGGCAGCCTTTGAATTATGATTATGAATTATTATTCTGATGTTATATATTTGGTAACTTAATTTAAACTATATTAACGTTTTGTTGTGATATTTTGAAGGATAAAGCTCGTTACATCTCCTATTAGATGTATATCTAATTTCTTATTAATAAAGTTATCTCATGACAAAGAAAAACATTGAATTAAGAATTTTTTAAAAAAAAATCTTTTAGCATACCCAAAAAATGTTGCCTGCTTGGCTGCTATAAAAGAGAGACGCAATCCAAAAATCTACGAAGTATAGCTCGAAAATCTACACCTACTAAAGTGAGATGTATATTTCAATAGTTTTACATATGTATATATATATATATATATTAATGAAACTTTACTCTCATTAATATTGAAGGAGAGACAAGACATTTATCCCTGCATTAAAAAATATACTTTCATTAATATTGAGGTGTATTTTTTAAAAGTAGAATCCTCTTCTTATATGAGCTCTATTTTACTTTTAAATATCTTCTTTCATGTGTCTTTTAATAATAGTATATGAGTAATATTTAACTTATTTTATTTTATTTATTTATTAACAACTAATCAATAATTGTGTTATTTAGTCAAGACACAATCAGATCAAGAGAGAATCATAACCCATATTTTTATTTATATGCATCTCGTCTGTATTTATGATATATTTATGAAAGGGCACTTGAAGTTGGACCTCGTGCGAGCTCGGACTGGCTCACTCTACAAGACCAACATTGAATGAGCTAAATTTGATGCCTGACAGTTCATATGGCACATAAAACATACAATTTTTAACATATCTCTGGAAGGCGTCCATTCCATAGGAATTCACATAACTGCAAATCACTCAACTCAAACAAGGAAATGACATGAAAGCATTACATTAAAATTTCAGAGTAGTTAGTTGCTCTAAAGTTGTTGATCTCTCTCTCAATAATTTTTTTTTTTTGGCATTTATGAATATTCTATCAGAAACAGTTTATAAGCTCCAGATGCGTGTTCAGGCAGAGTCATGTCTCCTTCTCTTTTCCTTGTCTCTTCTGTGTTTCCTCCTGTCTTCAAAATCACGAGAATGACGCTTCTCGCGTCTTTCATTCTTCTCATGCTTCTTCTCCTCATGCCTCCTTTTCTTTTGACTGCTTTCATCCTCTGATTCCTCTTTTTCGATGTTCTGAGGTGGAGGGCTGGCAACAGCAGGCTTCTCCTTCTCTGTTGAAACCTCCTCTGGACCGGATTGAAGTGTTCTAGGATCTTCCCATGGACGAGATGCTGCTCCTCTGCATAATTAAATACAAAATAAATTTTAAGCAGACAAGAGCAGAAAGAAAGAAGAAAACCTAGATAGGGAAAGACAACTAAGTAGGTTGCTGCTAAGCTAGAAAACTATCAAACAAATAACAGGGAAGATGATTGGGGTTTTTTAAAAGAGGGAAACCAAATTATTTGCTCCAGTCAATTCAATCACTTTTAACTGCTAACATAAGCACACATGCAAACAACAAAGAGTGTAAAGTAGACTGTCGATGAAATCTAAAATCTATTTCCATGGAACCTATAGACAGTTGAAAGAACGAGGATATTTATGCCTCATTACAGTCACAGGCAAACAAAATCATGTTCACGCGTCTTTCCACAGACAAAGTACAGAAATATTGGACTAAATGCAATCAGCAGAAAATTTATCAATCAGCAGGTCCCTAGACAACTCTCTTTAGTTTATAGGCATTACTACAACTCACTGTAGAAGCACAGAAAATTTATCAGACACCCATCCAAGACTTTCAAGGACCGATTATGAAGCCAGTAAACCCTTCCGCAATCATACCTGAAGCCAAATTCAGCCAGAACTTGGTGTAATAAAAAACAAGGAGACTAGATTTTAAGGACGGCCATAACTCAAGTAATTCACCATCCCACATTTCAGTTCAGCATGATATAGAGCATTGACCCATAGATCCCAGACAGAACTACTTCTGATACCATATGGTTTCAAATTCAGGTTTGGATCTTTGGTAACTTTACTGTTTGTCCTTAATTTTAAACAAAAAAACACAAATATTTCAACAAAGCTACTTTAGTATTTACCTATTACAGGTGTTACACTTCCATTGAAACAGTCTCAGACTTATGAGGAAGAGACCAAGATTCACTAACATCTAACCAAGGGCCAGGCTATAAGGTGCCAAGAAGTAGCCCATTTCAAATTCCATGTATTCATTGACATATATAAGGTGAGAGAATCAAACTATCACAACTGGAATATGTATGACTACTCATCTTCACATTGACATTAATTTTAAATATTCCAACTCAATTCTTATTTTATGAATAGTTATAGTTTCTTCATCACATATTCACATTTTCTAGTTTAAATTCTTGATACCGATCTTCCTTATCATTTTTTCAGAAATTACATCATTTAACAAATGTATTTGACTATTATTCAGCATTTAGATGTGAAATATGTAGAGATAAACTATAAACGTATTAACCAGATATGGTACAGATATATTAACATATCTTTTAGGATCAAATGGTAAAAACTTTTATTGCCAACATATTATGAAGAAACAAAATTCTGACGGTATCATCTCATCCAATAAAAACTTCAACTGCAAGATATTCATTTAACATGTATACTATCATATGACCTAAAGAACCTTTTTTCTTTTGGGTTGGGCACTAACAAAGACCCACATTAAAATGACTTAAAATACTACATATCAAATTTTCGGTTTTTCTAGAATTATTTTTATTTAAAACAATACAATAAAACCATTATCATGATTCAAAATTTCCCCACTGGGCAATGTATCTAGCACCTCCACAAAACTAATACTGAAAAGAGTAGTTACAGAAGTACCTTTATTTTTCTTAAATTAAGCAAAACAATTTAAAATGCTATACAGTTTTTGCTACCAAACATAAAAACATTGCAAATCTTATAATACTTCACTTTTTATGGTAATTCTGGAAAGTAACACCTGATTGGTTAATGTGTATGATTAGTATTATGTATTAGCTAGTACATACTTCTTTAAGCACATCTACCATTAAAGGAATTCCAGAACACCTCTTTTATTTCCTATGAGAGCATTTGTATGCACCAATTCTTGGCACCAAGTATTGGATTTAGATTATAATATAGAAGGTTGTACTTTTTTGGTTAAACTTCTGGTGGACCTCTCGTTACAGCTTTCAAACAATAAAAACAGAGTACAACTGTGTGCTCATGTTTAATTTTCAGAGTTGCCGTATCCAAAATTTTGTCCATGCTGGCACATAAAACTTGAGCTTGTGGATGGTTACAGATTGCAAGAATTTATATAGCATAAATAGGGTCTTTATATGTATAATGCTTATTTCTATTCAACCTAGTTCTCAAATTCTGTTGCATAAAGGTTGTGTTTGAACTCATAACCTTGCCTCGGAAGTTACATATCGCAGGATTTTATGGAGCATAAATATGGTTTATATATGCATAACGTTTGTTGTATATCAACTAAGGTTATCAGCAGCATATAGGCTGTGTCTGAAGTCATAAACTCAGAACTCAACAACCCACCACTTGCTTCGAGCCCCTTAACCATCTCAGGTGATACAAACCCAAACAGAGACACAATAATAATATTGCTTGTAGGTTAACATGGCCTATTGTTTCAAATCACTAGTCATGAATCAATGGTTGTTAAATTCCATTTTAACCAAGGTTGTTGGTTCTTAACCACCCCCACCCACATATCAAGGCCACAAATACATCCATTGAAGAAATAATGGCAGCACTAATTCATTATGATATCAAACATTTAGTTATGTACCTTGAGAAACCAAGTCCATGAACCCATGCTGCATCAGCATGCCCTGCACCCATGTCCTCTGCAGTAGAACTTCGCTTCACAAGTTCTTGAAAATCATGCTTATCAAGTCGATTTCCTTGAGGTCGACTAGACCGCTTGGGTGCTAAGCCAAGAGCTTCCCTCATGGCCTGCTCCTCCTCTTCCTTAATTCTCTTTATTTCTTCTTTCAAGGCGTCATCTGAACCCTTAGAATTGTTTTCCCTGGTATACCAATGTAGATCTTTTCCTGTTGAAAATGAAGAAAGAAACAGTTGAGACACTCCCCTAGACCATGTGCGATTAAGAAAACATTTACAAAGTTTGCTAGCCAAAATGCTGACATGAGAAAGCTTTAAGAGACGATGGGCTTGGACTAAAACTACAAGCAATAAGCAAAAGCAAGGGAGGGAGAAGCTAAAAGGATCATATCACACTCCATTTAGCAAAACAAATGCATTATCAATCAATTTGAAAGCCCAATACCTAACAACAAAAGGTGCTCATAAATAGCTAGTGATCATACTTGCAAGGAAACGACATCTGTAATTTGATATATAATGCCAAAATAGAAAATAAAGGGATCACAATACCATACCTTTTTGCCATCTTCCAACAGGGGCCTTGATGCTATGACCTAGATAGTTCTCACGATGTTTATCAACCTTCACATCGTCCCAACTAAATTCTGCACATAACAATTTTGCATACATTTATTAGTGTCCAGAAACCAACATAAAAGATGCAGGAAGGAAGAAAACTAAAATCATGAACAAAGCTAACAACAAAAAAGTATCAATTGCCCATTAAGCCCCATTTTTTTTTTTTTTGAGAAACATACTTAAATTAAAAAAAAATTACGAGAAAATAGCATGTGCTAAAAACAAAACCCTAGAATCAGAAGGAGAAAGCTTACGATCTCGACCACCGCGAACACCGCCCCTCGTTGGATGATACATTTTCGAGCGAGCGATCTGAATTCTTTTCAAATTGAACGAATGATTGTTCTGTTGAAAATGATCCTGATTCTCACGACTACTCCTAGTTATTATTTATTTATATTTCTGAAATTTTGTAAATACGGCAGTTTTAGATTTTGTGTGTGTGTGTGTGAATATATATATATATATATATATATATTAGAGATTGTATTTTTTATCTGGTAGATTAATAGAAATTTTTATTTTATTAGTATCTCACTTTGATGTCTTAATTAGAATATATTGTATTTTTTTAATATGAAAAGCTCTCATTTTTTTATGTGGACACATTAAAATAATTAATTCTCTTAAGCTGTATGGTTTAAAAATATATTTATATTAAAAAAAAATTATGTATTTAAGAATGATATATATGTGTGTGTGATTAGATTAGGATTATGTATTTTATTAAAATCTAAAAAAAATCACTAAACTATATGATTAAATCATATAGTAAAATATCATTATATTATTAAATCATATGATTTAATAGCTTTTAAAAAATTCACACAAATAACCATAGAATTTTAAAATTTTACATAAATAATCCCTTAAAGCTATTTCTATCATAATTAACCAAACATAATTTTTTTGGATCAAGTTACCCTCCTCATTTGCACAATCAAAACTCTTCCTTACTGAACCAAAATGATTTTCTCTCTTGAAACATCAACGACAACAACAACACTGACGCAAGATGGCGAACGACAACGACAACTAAGACGATGACAAAATTTGACGATAAACTTAAATCTGCCAAATCCACCCGAATCCAAAACTAATCCAATAAATTGAAAACAAGCCAAACCTTAGGTGAGCTAACTTCATCATCTTTTAATGATTTGAATGAGTGTGAATGGATTGTAGATGATTATAAGTTGTTAGAGGATTATAATGAAAAGAAATTTTATTAAAATGATTAGTTACAACTATTCTACATTAAATGTTTGATAAAATGCCTACTAGATTTTGTTTGTGCTTAATTTTTGTGCATGAAGGTGGGACAAGGTGTTTGCCATGTTGTATTGTGTTGTATTTGGCTATTTAATCAAATGCGATCAGTTGTGACGGGTTGCTTATCGCACCAAATCCTATCACACCAATTTGGTGCAACAATGTGACAATTTTTTTTAGAAGTTTTTTTTTTCCAAATGGTTTTTACTTGTTATAAATATAATATAACAATTTAATAGTGTAATTTGTAACATATACATGGTGAAATCCAAAATAGCAAAGTATAATACACCCAAACCAAGGAACGAGCTAGGTATAATAAAGGTAGCTTATTAAGAGTAACGTTGCTCTAAGAACGCTATTAGTGGTATCACCTTTTCTCCAACATTTGCTAACGTAATATCATTGTCATCAAGTAGTAGAGTGGAGAGTAATGTTGTTGCAATGACATCATTTGTGATAGCACCTCTTTTTTAATATAACAGAGAGAGAGACATTTGCTCTAAAAAAAGTTTGAGTTTCTACCATCACAAGATATTGGTTCAGAACTCGATGAGATGTACTAACAAATATAGGGATGCACCTACAGTTGACCACATCAAAGCCCATATATAATACAACTTTGACCATTTAGTCATTATAATATGTCCATAGATAGTGAACATGCATGATAAATGGAAACTAGACCTCAAAAATATCTTTATCGTAGTACTATATTCATTAGGATTTATCTTTAAAATCTTGTACACTCTTGCAAAAAACTAATTAAATATATAATCTTTCCAAACAAAGAAAGCTATATTCTTGCTACTCATTCACTTCATAAGCCATCTATCAACATGTCCCATGAACCATCAGAACACATTTAAAGCACAATTGAATCTATTAAGCCTGAATTTTTTTTTTAAAAATATATAATTACACTCTACAAAATGTGATGATGTGAATATACACACATTTTATGTGACTGTCATACATTCTGTGATTATATGTGACAAACAAATTTATGAGTGATAGGCAGGGGGATATACATTTGTCACATATAAGTAGAATTATATTATGTGCGACAAACACCTATTGTACTGCTTGTCATACATAAATTTGTCTGTCGCACCAAATCTGGGTTTTGTTTGTAACTTGAACTTTTAACATTTAATAAAGTTTTTTTTTAATTTTTCAAGTCAAACTAAGTACTTTAAAAAATTACATTATTTTATGAATAAAAATAACAATATTTACAATAAAACCTACATCAATTTTGAACCTAAACCCTAAACTTAATACATTAAAAGCTTGTATATGTAAGAACATACAATAACCTTAAGAAGCTTTCTAATTGATGATTATATCTCTAGTTATGCAATATTATATTTATTTGATGAGGTTTTGTTATTTGTTGAGACTATTAAGAGTGTTGAGGCGCTGAGATTTAATGAATCGGTAAGAGTTGTATTAGTTTGGTATTTTATTGAAAGTGATGAAGACTATTTGGTCTAAAAAACTAATATTTCTAATACATACACACAATGGTGAGAATGTCAATAAAATATATAAAAAAAATCAATATATATATATACTGGATTTTTTTATCTATTAGTATATTAAAATATATTTTTTTTTACTAGCATCTTTACTTTAACATTAGAGAATGATTATATAAATGTATGTATATATGTGTGTGTGTGTGTGTGTGTATTGTCCTTCTCTTATACGGACGCCCTTACTTTTCTTATGCAGACATGCTATTAACAGAGTCAGTATTCAATTCACTATTTAACCATCAATTAACTATAAAACCTTATACCTTAGGACCAGTTTGTTAATATCATAGTTTTTAAAATAATTACTATTAGCTATACTATAGAAATAATTAGTTGTGAAGAAAAATAAGTTAAATGTTTGGTAAAGTTACTTGTGAAGGTGATGTGAGTTTTAATATCAATCATATATATTTGTAAAAGGTAAAAATTTTCAATTAAACTACTATGATAATTTAAATAATTAAATTAGATACAATATTAAATAAAATTTATTTACACATTTATAAATTATAAAAATATTTTTAATTTTGTATATATAATAATAGATAACTAAAATATAAATTTTATTTGTTATTTTATTATCTCAATATAATTAGTAATAATAAATATTTTATTATTTATTTTAAGTATAAAATTATGATTCTCAAAATAAGATTTTATTTTATTTTTTGAAATTCTCAAAATAAGATTTTAAAAACTGTAAGATGGGATGATTTTTCCAAACGTTCCGAACCGGGCCAATTATTGTAAACTCGAACCGGCCCGTCCCGATTCCAACCGCACAGCGTTTTGCAAAGAGGATTCTCGGAGGTCAAACGGCTCACTAGTGGCTATATACAAGGGAGTGAGAGAGATAGAGAGAGAAAGACCGAGTTTATTCGACTTGAGCATCAGCACAATCATATGGCTATGAGATCCACGCTGTGCCGACTTAAGGTGACTCGTTCGATGGAGTCAACTCGGGGAGCTACTCGTTACTTCAGCGACGACAAAGGCCGTGTCTTGAGCGAGGAGGAACGCGCTGCCGAGAACGTTTATATTCAGGTTAATTTATTACTAATCATTCGTTACGTAGACTTTCCCTTTAGCTCCTTCTGTGAAATTGTTGAAGAAGAGAAGTTATCAAATCATTTCTCTGCAATTTTATGGACTTCGATTTGATTAAATTTATTCATTTATTTATCATTGCTATTATTAAGGGTTAAAGAAAAATTTCTAGGGATAAAGAAGATGATTATAGCAAAAATAACGGAAAGATTGAATTTGGAAAAATGATTTTTGGGCCCCAAGAACTTAAAATGCGAATAAAATAGTTGGAAGAGGTTTTTAGAAGAAAGCTTCTACAATAAATTTTGAAAAAAGACCAAATTTATTAATGGATCAACAGCCCTTTTCTGCTTGTTATAATGGATTGGCTAAACTTGTTAAAGTCACATGGACATGAGAATAAGTAAGATGCCTATGCTTTTGAGGGCTAGTGGATAGACTAAGTTGATGCATGAGATCACTTTCTTTGAGCTGAGTAGCTCCTGTTGTGGATTTGCTTTGATGATTTTGAATTTCAATTCTCTGTCTGCAGAAAATGGAGAGGGAGAGGTTGGAGAAACAGAGGCAGAAAGCTGAGAAAGAAAAGCTGCAGAAAGAGAAAGAAGGTGCTGATAAGGTATGTACCTTTCTTTTCACTTCCAATGCATTGCCATGTGATCTTGTTATTAAAGTAGTATGTATAGTTATGATCGATTGAATGTGAAAATGTATAGTTATGATTGGTTAAACGAGTAAGGAAGTAAATTTAGACAGCCTTCTGGCATTTTAATCATCTGAACAGTCCTCTTGTGGCGTTAAAACTTCTGCTGCCATGGTCGCAAAGATTTTGGGGCTTAATTGCTAGGTGGAATCTATTCAGTTCTGCTATGAGGTCTCATTCATTTCTAAGATTTCTATTCGAAGTGGCATCAAGCATTGTACATAATTTACTCTTATCTGTTTTAACATCTGTGGGAGGTCATTGGTTTGGATACACAACCTAATACTAAAAGCATGGGATTATTCTAGCTGTGAAGTTGGTGGTTCAATATATAGCATTTAATGAAATAGGGAATGCTTAATACTCAGTCCCTTACACATAGTCTTATACTATTTTCTGTTGTTTTCCTTTCGATTCTGTGGAGATTTCAGTTGTTGCTTACATAGATATTTTTTCTTTTTGCAGAAAACTGAAGAGCCACATAAGGGTTGAATTTGACTCGTGCAATGTCATGACACTCGGCTGTATAATGATGATAAATAAATGTATGGCTTGTAGTGAGATAGTCTTTGTATAGAATGGTGGTCCGTGGTTTTCTCATGAGAAGTCATAGACATGGCTGTTGGTTTCTTGTGTGCAGTTCTGAAAACTTTTAAGGAGTTGTTTTCCGAACTTTATAATGTTCTTCATGAATATTTTATCTCTGCTTTTGTGGGTGTCATGACGTTTTTACTGTTGCCAATGTAGTTATGCAACTGGTTTATGATTTTCTTGCAAGAAATTGGTTGAAATTTCAGATTTTGATTTTTATTCCCCAATAAGTAGGATCTCTATGCCATCTCCTTTTATATTTTGGTATAATTCTGTATCTTCTACCCTCTGCTGGAGCATTATAAATAGAATTGCTATTTTTGCTCCGAGACAAAGTTTAACTTCTTCTCCTATTTAACTATTCATCTTTTGGTCTGTTGTTTGGCAATTTACATGTTGTAAAAGACAGAAGAGATCACTGTGGTGCCATACCTATTTCAGAATTACAAATCTTTTTACCTGTCACCCAATTGGTTTTATTGGTGCCCGCAAATGCCACGTCCTTTGCTTTACTTATAAACTCATTTTGTCATTGCTTTCCTTTGGATGAAGGGATTAGGAAGAACAAATGAAAGGGTGACGAAAGCAAATTATTATTATTGTTTATATTAACTGCATTTTAATTCTATTTTCAAGAGATACCGTAGTTGGTGCCTCTTTTAAGTGGAGTAAGCGGTTTAGCAATCATCACTTTGTTAGTTTTGGATGAGGATTATGTTTAATTTGTGTTTGTGCATAGATAGGATCTAGGTAGAGGATAAGTGGGTTAAGTTCTTTTAAGAAGTCCTTTATTTGCACAGTATGATGAATAACAGCAATCACTGCTACTTTATTACAAACATAATCTGTAAAAACAATATCTAGATGTTGATGAAATGAATACAGCTGAGAATATCATCCCTTGGGAA
>MKYO02026216.1:0-10401 GCA_002013955.2 Citrus medica
TAATATATAATTATTTATAATATTAAATTAATAAAATAATTATTATACATAATAATTATTAATGGCATTAAATAAGTTAAAAAGTTAGGGGGTAATTTTCCAAACTTTAGTTTTGCAACATAAGAGGAATTTAAATTCTTTACTACTTGGTGTGAATTTCAAATTTTACATCATGATGGATATTAAATTCTAATGGAAATTAAATTCTTATATATTTTATCCAACCAAACAATAAAAATAAAAATATACTTTTTAAATTACTTTCCTCTCCTCAATTCTCTACTCCCAATCAAACATCACCTAAGAGCATTCTGGAGAAGTTGAACCCCAATCTTCTCATGGGAGTTTGTGGTTTGCAAATTATCCAACTCTTTTGAGGAATATAAAAGTGCAACACCATCACCTGCAAATAATGAAAGCCATAATTATTAGGTAAAACAAAATGTGATGCATCAATTCAAATGTGACGCATCAATTCAAAAAGATGTCCTTAAAATTCTAATTATAAAAGCCATAATTACCAGGTAAAACTCCATTTTTCATTGCACTCGAATAAAGTCTCACTGCTTTCTCAACCCTATCCTTTTTTCCTTCACTTCTACTTCAGTAGCACCAACAACCTACATTAATATATGCTTTCATTTAGAGAAGAAGCTCCATATGCTTAAAACACTTGAACTAAGCATTTGTAGAATTAAATATACAAAACCAAATAACCTATCCTTCAAAATAGCAGCACTTCTTGAAAGCTGTTGAATACGGCTTTCTAAGTCCCAACACATTTCTAACTCATGCAAGGTGTTTATCAAATGAACCTACCTGGGCTCTTGTGAGAATGGCAAGGTCCTCCACGAAACTGTTCCTATCGTTTAACCTACCAGGTGCTGTGATACAAACCATCAAACACAATTCCAAACCACAATTAAATGATTCTTGAAACAACGGTTTTTAAAATGAAGTAACAATCAAGTATGAAACAACACTTTGAAAATCATAAAAATCTTTTGGTCCTGATTTTTTTAATTATTAAATATTTGTTTTGAGTAACATCATACATACAAAGTAGATAAAAAGTAACTTTGTGAAAAGTAATAATCGAATGACAATTTTGTGTTAAATAAAAGATTAACATAGATAGAGAATAAGTAGTTGTAAATTACATAGACTTATCCTTTATCTTTAGTAGTAATATAACGGATGGGTATTTTTCTAGTATAAATAATTTATTTTTTTTGAGAGAGTATAAATAATTTAATTAAAAGGTGGTATATGGGTTTTTTTATGGTTTGAATATCCTCACCCTTTAATTGTTTTCTTCTTTTTTTTGTAAGGATAAAAATGAAGATTATACATCAGTTAAAACTTCCTTACGAACAAGACTTAAGTGTTAAAATTTAGAAACACTTTTTGGTTAGTTTATTTTTAGAAAACAACATGGATCGTAGTGCAATACACGCACTTGGTTTTTAGTTCCTATAACTTATGAAATGAATTTTTATTTCTTACATTTCTTTTTAACAATAGTTACAAAGAACTAAGCAAATAAATTTATAAATTGTATTTTTTTATGGACTTATATATGCAGATAAATGATTATGACGTTGGTGGTTTGATCATTGGTGTCCTAATGGTTAGGGAGTACAATGTCACACGCACAGATTTGAGAAGGGGTAGTTGTGTAAAAATGTTTAACTTAATTAACTCATCTTTTCAAGCATATATTCATTTCAATTTTCTTTCTCTTTATTTTTCCATTTTATTAGGTCAATGATACCAAAAACTTCATGATATATTTTGATAAGTATATCACGACAAGCTATTGCAACCAAAACAAGACAAATTCTAGTAGAAGTTCTAAAAATACATCGGCAGATTTTGAGGTAGCTTGTCAAAAGCCCTTCGTGGATGAATTTTCGTCAATGAGCATAATGCTTTTGTGATAGGGGCGTCATTGTGAGAGGATGGAGGTTTCAGTTTGGTAGAAATGAAGATGAAATAAAAACTGATAACGAGATTGATGATATTTGTGGGTATTGTCGCTGCAAATCTAGGACTACCTAAAAATTTAAAAATTTGTTACATATGTTAAATACAATCACGATTACCTACGAAAATAATTTAGTTAGAATTTACTTTATTATGTTCTTTACTTTTAATTGAAAACTTTGTAGTGGCATTTGAATTGACTAGTGCTTCAATTGATTGACAATAATACACTTTCTAAGTGATAACGTGTTATAAATCTACATGTTATGTATTTATACATTTACATAATACTGTTAACTATTTAATTAGAAACAAAGAAAAGAGAGGAAGAAGGATATTCAACCGGAAATCTGAGCGCTTCAGCTCTTCATTTATTTCATTTATATAGAGAAGATGTAGGGGTATAATGGTAATTTCACAAATAGGTATAGTGGTGAATCCACCAGTCACAATATTATTCACGACACTTCCTAATTAATGTCTTTTATTAATTGGATAATGAAATTTCAGCAATAATTTATTTTTCAACCATCTCACCGTATAATAATTTAATATAAAATAAATAGTTATTCTTTAAAATTGAGAGAGACAAAATTTGTTCAGTTTATTTTGTGTCTACTCTTTCTATTATTGAGGGTTCTAAATGTGTCAATTTAAATAGGTGTTCAACAAAGATAAATAATTATTTAATTAATAGATTGTGCACACATTAGCTTAGGCTTATGTTAAATCCATGTGAGATGCCTAATATAAATCATGCACATGGAAGAGAAGGGGAAAAAAAGGGTTAATGATAACCAGTGTAAAACTGTTTAGCTCTTGATCTTACCTTAGCATGTTTTTCTCCATATTGACGCAAATTCATTCCCAATCAATTCTTCACAAACAGTCAATTCGAAACACCCTTAACCCTCCCACCTCAACCACAAACACAAACTAAATAACTTTCTCTCCAGGGCTTTTGCATTTATTGCAGAGGCCAATACATGGCCAATGAAGAAAACTGATGCCTAAAAAAGATTACTATAAGCCTCCCATTCGAACTATATTCATGTCATTACATTCTAGACCTTCCGTCTCATCCTTGGCATGCTCGAGCCACCATGGACTAGATTGCATTCTTCAATGAAATCATACTATACAAGAAGCATTGATTAGTTTTTGTCAAGATTATAGAATAAAGATAACAAAATTTAAGAGTTTACCCAATTACCTTGTGGCCTTTGCAAATTCTGAAGGTACATGTTTCAGTGGATCGACATCCCCATCTGAAGATGTAGGCTCAATAAAAGTAAGAAAGCTTTCAAAGACGTAAAATATATTATATCTACAACCAAAACTTCTCTGCATCCTTCATTCTAAAAAGCATAGATAAAGCTCAGACCTCTTACTTGTGTCATGCTTCTATAAGCAAAAAATATTGAAATAATACCCAATATAACTTTGATTTAAATCTAAAGTCACCTAGGTATGGAAAAATCCAACCAACGGAAGTGATATAATACTAATGGTGATGACATTTTCCATGTTGTTAGAAAAATATGCACAACATTTTTCTCTTTTAATTTTTTCTTTTTTTGTCTCTTCATTTTTCAAATCCAAAGCACAAAGCTCACAATTTCGGGTTCACAACTTGAAATTGAAAAAGAAATTATGATAAGGGGAATACAAACCTTAAGAGCATTCTGGACAATTTGAACACCAATCTTCTGATTAGAATTTGTGGTTTGCAATTTGTCTAGCTCCTTCGAGGCATATAGTAGTGCAACACCACTACCTGGCAAATACATCACAAAATAAGAAATGTGATGCATTGATGGATCAACACAACAAGATGCACTAGATGAAATTCTATAAATATAAACTTACCAGGCACAATTCCTTCTTCCTTTGCAGCCTGGACAACATGCAAGGCATTAGTAATTTTAAGCTTCTTTTCACGCACTTCAGCTTTACCATGTCCACAAACCTTAAAACAACACAACCTCCATCAATACAAGTATTCACTAAAGAGTCTCTCTTTCATATGAGTAAAATGCTAAAACACTTGTAAATTAAGGTCACTACACAATGCCAAAGACCAAACCTTCAAAACGGCATATTCACCAGAAAGTTTTGCAAGGCGATCTTTCAACTTGTCCGAAGTGCTCAATTTTATTGTAGATCTCAGCTATAACAACAATTTCAGTAAATGTCGAATGCTAAATAAACACGACCAGTCGCTCAATAGATCATTGAAAAAAATGTGCAGAAACACAAACCTGTTCACATCTTTCTTGAATGTCTACCAATTCACCAGACCCACCAATGATAACAACATTATCCATTGTTGCTATAACCTATAATGATAGAGAGTGAAGGTGAAGAAGTAAGTAAACCTGCTCTTGATGTGCCCTAGTGTGAAGAATTGGTATTTTTATAACAAAAATACAGTTACATCCTACAAACAATTGATATATCTCACCCTTTTGCATGAGCCAAGCTTTGGAGGCACAAAATACGTAGAGTTCATACCCGAGCCTCCAGTTAAAACCTAGAAAAGAGAAGGCATACATATATGATAAGTGTTAATGCAGATCATAATGCAAAAATAGGGTGGGAATTTATGAAATCAACATACCTGGCCTCCTGTGAGAATTGCAAGGTCCTCCATGATGGTCTTCCTATCTTCTACCAATCCAGCAGCTTTGATGATACAAACCTTAATATATGAAAAAAAATAAAAAAAAACTTGTAAAAAAAATAAAAAATTGAGTTAAACAGAAGTGACAGTTTGTATTCACATGTCATTCTCACCTTGTGTCAACCTAATTGGAGAGAAATCAAGTAATTCCCTCTTGAAAGGGAAAGTTCACTAATCTCACAATTAATGTGTTTAGATATTCTGGGAATCTAATTGCAGTTTCACTAGTTTCTACATTAGCACCTGTTCATAATTTTTTCTAAACCCCAGAAATCCCATAACCTTTGTGATTTGTACAATATTGCCAGACCTTACAAGTTATAACCTTCATAATATTCAGGAAAGTCATGTGAAATTTGAATTAAAGGTTTAATATTCATTTTATATTTAACCCTTCTACCAGAAATCAACACGCTTAACATACTCTCTATATATGTATGTTTAATATTAAGTCTATCCAACAAATTCTAGTTAAGCTCATCTGAAAAACTAAATTCACAAACACTAAGCAAATAAAGAAAGAAAACTCTTATTACCTTTTCAGTAGTACAGGTGAAGTCTGTCGCAATATCTCCTAGAACTTCATTTTCAACATCTTCAGCAACAACCAATAAGCTTTGTCCATGAGGAAAAAATAACAACAACAACAACAACAACAAAAATAATAAAGAGGTTTAAACTTTCATTTCATGCATAAAAATCCTCTTACCTGCATCATACATGGCAAACTTGCTTGCCTGATAACATTGGAGTTTGAAATTTTCATGTCATAGATCAAAACCAATGCATTGTCTAAAACCTGTAAACAACAAATCCAATAATCTTTTAGTACCAAGTGAGAATGATACAACTTTCTCACAATTAACACATCAGCATTGTACCATATTAAAGTACAATAAAAAACTTATAACATAATAACCCACTAATAAACTGAGATTCTTACACATTCTTTTTTATTCTTATGGGTGAAGAAGTATGGGGATTTAAGACCCCACTCTAGTTTCATTCCCTTAACAAAATTTAATTCATTATAGAGAGCTTTCCTGTCCTGCAATAGTTTGGGAGAAGCAAAAGCAAAAGAAGGAAAAAAATGGCATTACTAGATATCTAAATGACTAAAAAATAAAGGAAACAAAAAGGAAGACGCGAAGAAAAACAAATTCACGGTTACAGCAGATTAAAAGTGAAGAATGGGGAGAATTAAAAGAAGAGACTTACAAAGATAGTAATAAGATCATTTTCCCAACCCTTCTCAAAAACCTTGGCTATAAGCTCGCCAATCTCCCCGTCACCGTTGGTTGCTGTTGTTCCAACCTTCATGGTAAAAAGTGCAATTAAAGCTCCATTTGGTGTTCATGCTCAACAACAGTAAACTTGACGTTTGGCAATCATTTGATTCACAACCTATATTCCCACTGCTATTTTGTGAAAATTATTAACTTAGAAAGAATTGGAGCAACACCACAACACAGTAATGGAGCCTAAAACTAAGCAAAAGTCTAAAGGAAGAACGTGAACCTGGGCAATTTCTTCAAATGTGGTGATCTTTCGTGCTTGGCAGTCCAAGTTTCTCACGACTGCATCAGCAGCCATTCTAAACCCTTGTGTTAGGCCTGTGAGATTCACTCTTCCAAGTGCCTTGAAAGCTTCATCATTTAGGGCTTTGACAAGAACACTCTCATATTTGGTGCCTGCAAACAGATATATTAAACTTGTGATAAGCATCCATTAATGACATGCCCATCTGCAGGAGATTCAAAAAAGTTTGTAAGGAAATTCAAAAGATGTTTCACAATTAATAAATCTTTTAGTGTCTTCAGCGCCACAATTTCTGTTCCAAGTACAACAAACCTGATACAGAGGTAATTCAACGAAATCAATCAATCTCCATCGAATTACAAGCCAAAAAAAAAGAAACAAAACTCACTAGCTGGGTGCAGGTGGTATTAATCAACCTACAATTAATAAAATTGGCAATAAATAAATGAGAGAAGTCGAAACAAACAAAGGATGTGATATTAGGAAAGAACAGTGTACCTGACTCTGGAGGCGAGGCTACAAGCATACCGAAACATGGTTTTGTGATTTTCTTTTGCCGAAGATTCGATCCAAAAACAAATGTGATTTTATTGCACCGAATTTGATCTAAAAACAAAGACAAAAGCCTTAAACAATGCCCCCCCTTTTTTACTTCCTTCCTTTATATATTTATTTATTTATTGATAAATCTTCATTTGTTTTCTAAACTTCCTGGGTTAAGAGGCAGTTAGATCATTTAGAAAGTACGACGTTCGGTTAGAATAAGAGGACTTGGAGGTTTATATTTCTCCGCGCTGGCTACAATGATCAAAATTGTGTCAACTGGAGGGCCCACATTTGATCAGCACAACACAATGACTCAATTGTGTTATTTTGGTTTTTAATTTTTTTAATCCTAGTTTTTAATTTAAGGATTTCTCTGATGTATTTTTACAGCATTAGTGGGGTTATTGTAGATCTTTAGATTTAAGTATTTAAATTTTATCTATCTATGTATTCAATATTATTAAATATAATAAATAATTAATTAGTTAATTAATTAAAAAATACTGATAGTCTTGTTGGTGAATTGATTTTTTTATTTTATTTTAAATTAATGAAAAAGAGAGAAAAAGACGATAATGACATAAGAGTCATGGTGAGGATATTGGATGCTTTGGATAAATACATAATTTTATCAGGATGCATAGTTGTTGTCGTAATCTCAATACAAGAAAAATGTATCATGACAATAAATTTTTTCTTTTTGTTTGTTTTCGGAGAAGCAACCTTATTTTGATAAATGTTGAGTGATTTTAGTGGAAATAAAGTATGATAATTTGTTTATGCTTGTTCAGGGGAATGAAGCTGCTTCAGAATAAGAAAAATTGTTTAATGACTATTAGATAAATAGAATTTGATGAAAATTGTTTTATTATTGTTCTTGTTGCATGAGATATTGTACTTTATATCTCTCTTTTTTTTTAATTTAGAATCAACCTTTTAATGGTTTATTAACAGATTATATTATATTAAAAATTTAAATAGAGAAAAATCCACTATGTGAAAAATTATTACAATCATTTTAGTATTGTTTTTCTCACACCGAAAAGCCTAATAACACCCAATCTCTCAATAGACTTACTGTTTCTCTCACACTCAAAATTGTCTACTTGAAAAGAACTGATTGCCATGTTATACAAATAAATGAATCTAGCTTCCCTATATAAAGAGATTATTTCTTGTAGGAGAAGTATTTCTTTTCTTATACTAATAGTATTCCTTTTTGAATAAATCAAGTCTTAAAGGAGAAATTAGTTATTCCTTAATAGGAATCTTGCTAAAGAAGAAAATATCTTAGGAAATCTTTATTGAAAAAAAAGACATATTCCCTAACAATCTCCATCTTGACGAGTTTTTCAATTAGGTAACAAAACATGATCTGTTAGCCTAAAGGGTTGTATAAATTGTAATTTTGATGATAACAAACATGTGTTATTATATTTCACAATTTCACTAGTTTTGAAGAGCAAAATTTATTCAAGTGAATCTAGTGAAATCGAGCTCAAGACACTCAATGGACAGCGGCTCAACCAAGAGTAATTAACTATTAGTTCAAAGTGCACTTCATTACTACAAATCTTGTAAAGTCAATATGATTTAATGTATGAATGATTTAGCATTTGAAAATCTAAAGATTTTATTTAATAAATCATCATTTTTCATAAACCAAAAATTTTATAACTAAAGGCCAAGTATTTTATGAAATTTGTTGTTTTTCACGATATGAACTAAAACAAAAGAGTTTTGCAATCTCTTTTTTTAATAAGTATTGTTTTAAATTATGAAATTAGACATATTTGTAAAAATTTAAAAACTTTTTAGGTCGTAGTACAATTTATAAAAGTTTTGCGCCAAAATGTAAGTATTAGAACTGTAGCTGCTAGCCGACCAAAATGTGGCAATTAATCACTTAGGAAGACAAAAAGTTAGCGGCCAACTGCTTGAGAGTGAGTGGCTAACTGCTTGGGCCAATTTTTAAATTTAAAACTATAACGGTAACTTGCCACATAAGTCTAGCGGCTAACTGCCTGAGTCAAGTGGCGATTCGGCTATTTTCTAAAGGTCAATAACGACTAGTTTACTTGTCCAAACTATATATCAAATCTAAAAAGTATTTCAAGTTGAAATCAGTTCATACAACATCTCTTGAGCTTCCATTTTGCAAATCTTCATACATTAAGTTATCATTGAACTTTCATTTGTACATCTACTTTAAAGGGAGTTTTTGTTATAATCTTCAAATACATTATCAAATTTTTGTGAGTTTAAGTGCGAGAAACACTTGGGGAAATGTGTGTGTAAGTGAAACACCACTGGTAAAGGTTTACTGGCACCTTGTAAGTCAATTGTAAGAAATTGAATCCTTAGGAGGCTTGAATAATGAAATCCTCAAGCTTGATTTGCTTAGAGGCGTGAACATAAGCAGGGATTTACCAAACCACGTAAAAGTTTTCGTGTTTGCTCTCTCTTTCCATACTTTTTCATTATTGTGCATTGTTAAATTTGTTGTTTTTTATTCTATTAAGACATTAGTTTGTTTTGTGTGATTTTAATTGCTTAAAATTTTAAGAACCCACTTAACCCCCCCCTTTTAGGTTGCATAGCTAATATTGCATGATTTACCGTGTATGAACACAACCACGTCGTCTTCACCTTCTTTACTCCACTCAAAACTACACTCACATAGAACTCATGAGAATCACTCTATTATGGATATAATCTTATCCTCCATCTAGTAGCCATAATTCTCTACACCGAGAATCATCATACTTCACCTTATCCAGAGTATATATATTCGGCACATCTTGATCACCTTGCTAAAAATAGTTACTCTCCTGTTTGGCTTCCTTGAGAGTCCTCAGCCATCACTACAAGAAAATACACTATTGGGTAGAAATTCTATTCTAACAAAACTTACTTTATTGCTAAAATTCATGTCTTGCAACAAAAATTAGTCTTTATTGCTATAGTTAAACATATGGTGTTCTTCTTAATGATGTGGAATAGGCGAGAAAATTAGATTACATGGCAACAAAATATTTTGTTACCGTACGCTGTTTTTGGTAACAAAAGTGTTCTTGTTGCCTAACAAGCTTAATGAATGCAAAATTTGTTTCGATGCTATAGTTTTTCCACAATAAACACTTGAATCAGTTGAAACAAATGAAATATTTCAAAAAGTTGTGATGCTCTTTCAATGTTTTTTGCAATGAGATTAATTTTGTTGTGCAACGGTTAACAAAAATATTAAATTTTCCAATATTGACAACAACAAATGTTGCACTAAGTTCTATATGATGTTTAATAGGTATTATGTGGCAACATTATATCCTCATGTTTTACTATAATTAGTATAGTATTTCTTGTTAGGCAACCATATTTTTCTTTTGATACATCTTGATAAATTATAAAATTGTTTTAATTATGATTCCAAATTTTTACTTTTTAGATAATAAGGTTTATAATAATATTTTATACAAAATTTAATATGATGACATTAAATCTAAGAAAACGATGATTTACTTTTAAAAAAGAAATCAATGATAATAACCTATAAAAATTACGATGAGTAATAATATTGATCATAATAATGAATTGAAGTATGAATAATGGTCATAGTAGTGTTGATGATAATTGATGATAATAATTCC
>MKYO02026216.1:23420-45537 GCA_002013955.2 Citrus medica
TAATGTTTGCATTAGAGAAATTTCGATCTTATCTCATTGGTTGTAAAATAATTGTGTTCACAGATCATGCTGCTCTTAAATATCTTCTC
The DNA here is from genome assembly GCA_002013955.2 of Citrus medica. Classification (NCBI taxonomy): domain Eukaryota; kingdom Viridiplantae; phylum Streptophyta; class Magnoliopsida; order Sapindales; family Rutaceae; genus Citrus; species Citrus medica. The sequence continues at coordinate 23,510 of MKYO02026216.1, forward strand.
ACAAAGAAAGATGCAAAAGCTAGGCTAATTCATTGGGTGTTACTTTTGTAGGAATTCAACTTGGAATTCAAAGATAAGAAAGGCACATAGAATGTTGTGGCTGACCATCTCTCTCTTCTCCATTTTGACATAATTATGGAATCATTAACATTGAATGAGTCATTTCCAGATGAACAATTGATGAGTGTGGAAATATTGCCATGGTATGCTGATATCGTGAATTATCTTGTTACAGGTCAACTTCCAGAGCATTTGACCAAGCAAGACAAAGCTAAATTTTTTACGGAAATAAAGAATTTCTTTTGGGATGACCCTTATTTGTTCAAGTATTGTGCAGATCAAATTGTTAGGCGATGTGTCCCAGAAAGTGAAATTCAAAATATCCTTTTATTCTGCCATGAACAAGCTTGTGGAGGCCATTTCAGCGCTAAGAAAACAACAACTAAGTTTTACAATGTAGTTTCTATTGGCCAACCATATTTCCAGACGCTTACATGTTCTGTTCTTCATGTAATAGGTGTCAACGAATGGGGAGCATTACACGAAAGAACATGATGCCACTAAATCCAATTTTAGTGGTTGAGAATTTTGACGTATGGGGTATCGACTTCATGGTACTCTTTCCCTCGTCTTTGGGCCATCAATACATATTGGTTGCTGTTGACTACGTATCGAAATGGGTATAACTAATTCCATGTAGAACCAATGATCACAAGGTGGTGATAGGATTTTTGAAAAGCAACATTGTTTCACGCTTTGGATTCTCTAGAGTAATAATCAGTGATGGTGGTGCCCACTTTTGTAACAAAGCATTCAAAGCTCTTTTGACAAAATATTCAATCACTCACAAAGTGGCGACCCCATATCATCCATAAACCAGTGCCCAATTTGAGATCTTCAATCGAGAAATAAAGCACATATTAGAAACGACGGTGAGGCCAGATAGAAAAGATTGGTCATTAAGACTTGATGATGCATTTGAAATACAAGTGTGCAACCCAAGAGGGGGGTGAATTGGGATTCTAAAGATTATTATGTAAATCTAAAATGACTTTAATGGAATAACAATTAAATCAATTACAATATCAAAAGATAAGGGAAGAGAGATTCAAACATGAAGATTTTTACGTGGCTCGGCCAACCTCGCCTACATCCACGCCTCCAAGCTTTCCGGACTTGAGGATTTCACTAAGCAAGCCTCCAAGGCTTCAAATGCTTACACTTGACTTCCAATGTGTCAATGAACCTTTACAACAAGAGATTATCCTCAATCTCTTAACCCAAGTATATCCCAACACTTACAATCACTTAAAGTAAAAGATTAAAAATTATTTTTCTCTCACACGATATTTAAGATTACAAATCAATGCCCAATGTGTGAATAGATGAAGCAAGAATGTGTTTTAAAGCTCTATGAAGATTGTATTCTCGAATATAAGCTCAATGGTCGTGTTGCGATCAATCTTGTTTGAATTTGAATGAGCTTATTTGTAGTTGGAGCTGAAAACCAGTCGTTTTTTACTTTCTGCTCACTGTCGGATCACCGTTAACTAGATGTCAGATCGCCGTTTGACTGGTCTTTATGACCATTAGGCTGAATTTTCAAATTGTCGGATCGCCGTTAAGGTCAAGAGGCTAATCTTCAGTTATGTATGATGTCGGTGAGCCGTTATCAACATGTCGGATCACCGTTTAGGTTTAGAGACTAATCTTTAATTCTATATGATGTCGGTGAGCCATTAAATACATGTCGAATCGCCGTTTTCTTCAGAAACTGCTACAGTGAACTATTTTGTGCCCCAAAACCAACACTTTAAAACTTGTCAAATAGATCCATTTTATAGGATTTGAAACAATATTTATGAAACAAAGTTCTCATAGCTTTTTCAATTAAAACCATTTACAAGAGAATAACCAAAATCATTTTCATTTATAAAGTGAGAATGATGATTTAAAAGTATATGAAAATTATTTTGAGCTTTTAAAAGATTAATCAATCTTAATCAAGTTTGTTATCATCAAAATCAATAATAACGAAATATTTATGTTAACAATCTCCCCATTTTTTATGATGACAAACTGTTCAAGAAAATACTTGTGTAATTTTGCTCCTCCTAAATATGTGCTCCCCCTATGTAAAATATTTAAAGAATTTTAACTTCCCCTAAATATGTTCTCATTAATTTTTAAGCTCATAAAAAAATTTAAAACAGAACAGATTGAATTGATAAATTATCTCCCCCTTCATCATAAAAAAGAAATGAGCTTGAAAAGAATAAAAAAAGAGGTTCAGGATTACTCATGTTGGAAAAATTTCGGCAGAGTCTCCCCTTAAAAGTGAACATATCCTCAACAACAAAAATAGTTAAAACACTCCCATATATATATTCCAGCTTATCAACCAACCTACATTCCAACAAATTCAACATAAGCATGAATAATAACCAAACAAGTCATTAAAATCAACGAAATCATAAATAAAATCCACATATCCAACAAAATCATCATTAAAAGCATCACAATCAAAACCCAAAAATTATCATAACCACAATAAAAAAATAAGTATCACAACAAACTACATGAAATGAGTAATATTTGTGCGAAAAACATAGAGGCAGAAAACTAAGACGGGGGCAGTGAAGAAGAACTGCTTGGGTCATAACCAAAGTAACCAAGAATGCGGTGCTGGCCAGCAAGTAACTCCATCTGATGATCTAACATTTGCTGCCGAAAGGTCGCAAAGTCATATTGAAGCTGCTGCTGCTGGGACAGGACATCTACTCTGTGGAAAAGCTACTGAATACGATCTGCAGGAACGGTCGATGCTGTAGGAGGACGGATGGCTCGGCCGACTCATCATCTTGAGAGGAAGCTGCTGCGGATGCTGCGGCTGCTGCTGTTGCTGCTCGACGAGGGACACGCGGTCTAGCCCCGGGGCAAAAGTCAGGTAACCCATCCTCGGAATAGACGTCATTTAACATACGATCATCCTCTTGTGCAAGAAGAGTATCTTCATTCTTGGAGGATGTTGTCTTTTCCCACTTCCCACGCTTCTTAAAAAATTCGATCGTAGAAATAATCTCTCGACCAAGCTTTCGGGTCTCGAGATAAACAGGCTCAGTGATAGTTACTCTAAAGAATTTCAAGATCCTAGTAATGATGCTGCCATATGGAAGGGATCGGTTGATCACTCTAGGTGTGGACAACATATGACAAAGGATAGTGTAGAATAAGCTCACATGGTGTCTACGGATGAGGGAATCTAATAAACCAACATCAAGTCTAGTTACCTCATTAGTGTGACCATGTCTAGGGGTGACCATGTGTTGGAGAATGATATGAAGTATTCGAACCTAGAAAGGGAAGAGTTTAGGCCTAAAGGACAAAGAACAGATGTCATCGGAAAGATCCCAACGCCTACAAATGTTCCGTACACCAACCACATGACAGAAATCACTAAATTCAAGTTTTTTCCTAGCAGTGTAAATGTCTAAGCCTCCATAAGAAATTCCAAGAATACTACATAATTCAGATTCATTAAATGCAATACGAACTCCCCCTACGTAAGTATAAAGATCAACTCGACGGGAAGAGGAGAGTTCCATATTAGAATAAAACACACGTACTAGATTTTCATATATAGGTTCTTCTATACTTAAGGCTTCATTCCAATGACTAAGCAATTGAGTAATTGTATGACCATAAATGGTAATATCCGAACACTCCGTAATGTTAAGGGAAAATGATGGAGTTACCGGTTTGCCCATGAATTTGTCACGGAATCGCTGATCAGAGGTATCATTGTAAAAATGGAGGCTCTCGAAGTCCTGAGAGGGAGGCTTGGAGGGACTGGAATGACGCGGAGCAGTGTGCTTGGTTCGAGCACGCCTCTGTGGTCTTTCTGCCATTGATGAGTTTGGAGAAATTTGGATCAGTAGAAATAAAGTTTGAGAGATGAGAGAGTAATGATAAGTTGAAATGTGATTGAAAAAGGAAAAATTTCAGTTCAATTTTGGTGAGAGAAGTGCGGCTATTTCTAGGGTTTGAATTTTGGGATTTCTCAAATTTGGAATAAAAAACGAGTTTTGATCGGTTAAAAAGGTTCTAAACAAGATGAGAAAGGTTTCGAATGGTTCAATTTGGTGAGAGAGAGCAAGAAAAATGGTGGATTTGAGAGAGAGACGAAGTGTCAGTTGCGGGTTTGAGAGAGAGAGAGCAAGAACGAAATGAAGAAGGAGACGAAGGACTGTTCACTTTCTGCCATAAAACGGTTAGCCATTTATGAAAACAATGGCAATCCATTTTCTACAACTTATGATTTCGCACATTTATTTTAGTATTTGGCCAACAATTAAGACATTTCAAGATCATTTCATTAATCCAAAATGTTTTAAGTGCCAGTTCAATGCATGATTCATGAACATCTATGTATTTCAACAATTAATCATACATATTAAAAAATACACACACTCCACATGTATATTATGATTGAGCATTTCATAGATATTAAATCATCAAATCATAAATCAATCAATTTTAATAGACTCAATAACATGAATAAAGATGTTAATGCGAAAATTTCGTCATCCCAAGTTCATGCCGAATTTTTTAAAATTGTTCTTCGCAAAGTGGTTTTGTAAAAATATCGGCAAGTTATTTTTCCGTAGAAATAAACTCTAATGTAATATCTCCCTTTTGAACATGATCTCTCAAGAAATGATGTATAATTTCTATATGCTTGGTTGTAGAGTGTTGAATGGGATTCTTTGAAAGATTTATAGCACTAGTATTATCACACTTAATAGGAATTTGTTCAAGATTAATGCCATAATCTCTAAGTGTTTGTTTCATCCAAAGTGCTTGTGCACAACAACTCCCAGCGGCGATATATTCGGCCTCGGTGGTTAAAAGTGCAACCGAATTTTGTTTCTTACTAAACCATGAAACAAGTGAGTGACCTAGAATATAGCAAGTTCCACTAGTGCTTTTCCTATCAACTTTATAACCGGCAAAGTCTACATCCGAATAGCATGTTAAATCTATATGAGTTCCCCTAGGATACCAAAGGCCAAGATCTATGGTTCCACTTAAATAATGAAAAATTCTTTTTACAGCAAGTAAATGAGATTTCTTCGGACATGATTGAAATCTTGCACACAAAAATACACTAAACATGATATCGGGTCTACTTGCGGTTAAGTAAAGTAAAGATCCGATCATACCTCGATACATTTTGATATCCACTTCTTTGCCTTTTTCATCTTTGTCAAGCTTAATTGTTGTGCTCATGGAGTGCTTTTGGTCTTTGAATCATCAATGTCAAATCGCTTGAGTAGGTCTTTCACATACTTGGCTTGATTTATAAAAATTTCTTCCTCATTTTGTTTTATTTGTAGCCCAAGAAAGTACTTCAACTCTCCCATCATACTCATTTCAAATTCTTTACTCATACAAGACTTTACACAACAATTCATTAGTAGAACAAAAAATAATATCATCAATATAAATTTGAACAACAAGAATATCTTGGTTCTTATGCTTAACAAAGAGAGTAGTATCCACTTTACCCATCGAAAAACTGTTATCCAATAAGAAATTCTTAAGCCTATCATACCATGCTCTAGGTGCTTGTTTTAATCCATACAAGGCTTTAAATAACTTATAAACATGGTTTGGAAATTTTTCATTTTCAAAATCAGGAGGTTGTTTTACATACACTTCTACCATAATATAACCATTTAAGAAAGCACTTTTCGCATCCATTTGAAATAAAATGAAATCTTTATGACATGCAAATGCCAACAACATTCTAATTGATTCTAGTCTAGCTACGGGTGCAAATGTTTCATAAAAATCAATTCTTTCTTCTTGGTTGTAACCTTGAGCCATTAATCTCCCTTTGTTGACTAAGAATAATACTCATGTATATCTAGAATAATCATCCACTATCACAAATGCATAATATTTTCCATTTAGACTAACATATCTAGATGGCCCAAATAAATTTATGTGAAGAAGTTGAAGTGTTTTTTAAGTAGAAATATAATTTTATTTTTGAAAGATGTTTTGATTTGTTTTCCAAATTGACAAGCTTTACAAATCTTATCTTTTTGAAAACCAATTTTCGAAAGACCTTTAACTAAATCATTTTTCAAAATTTTTTAAATCAAATCCATACTTGCATGTCCTGACCTTCTATGTCATAACCAACTATCATCATGTAATGCGGAAAAGCATTTATAAAGAGTAGATGCACATTCTATGTCAATGATATAAACATTACCACATCTATTCCCAACAAATAAGATCTTGCCATCACATGAATTCTCAATAACACAACTAAATTTATCAAAGATAATTTTATAACCTTTGTCACATAATTGACTAATACTAATTAAGTTGTGTTTCAAGTTCTCAACCAAACATATATTCTCAATTAAAGTTGAGGAAACTTTACCAACATTTCCAATTCCAAGAATTTTTCCTTTTGAGTTGTCTCCAAAAGATACGTCTCTACCATTTTCAATTTTGGTGAAGCTTGAGAACCATGCATAGTTTCCGGTCATGTGCCTTAAACAACCACTATCCGAGTACCATTTATTTTTCTTCTTCTTCAAGCCCTATAAACAAAATCTTAAGTTTAAGGTGCCCAAAGCTTTTTGGGTCCTTGAGAGTTAGTAGTGATCCCAAATGCATTTCATACCATAATATACATTTCTTTTTACTGGACATCTATTTTTCATATGACCATCTTGATTACAAAAATAACATACAATTTGATTGTTACTAGATGTACTCTTCACAAAGTAGTTTTTATAATATTTTTGTTTCAAGTTTGGCTTATAACCAATACCTCCTTTGTCAAACACACATTTTTGTGAATTAAGCATGTTATCCAACATCTTTTGCCCATTTGTAAATTTCAAAACAATCTCATTCAACTCATTGCTCTTTTCTTAAGCGTTTCATTTCATTTTTCAAATCATCTATGTGTGATTCTAAATGCTCATGTGAGATGCTAGGTTTCTCATTTGATAATGCAATTTCATCATGCAATGTTTTATTCTCTACTTCTAGGCATGTAATTCTTGCATTTTGGAGATTCATTTTCATTTTTAAGCTTTGTCATTTCTTTTTTAAGACATACATTCTTTTTACCAATCTTCATCAACTCATTATGTAATTCTTTAAAAGCATCATGCACTTCATCATAGGTGGGATCACTTACCTCATTGAGATCATCATCCTCTCTTATTGCCATAAGCGTTAGGTTTGATACTTCTTGCGACTCTTCTTCATCACTTGAATCTTCCTTGCTATCATCCCAAGTGGCAACCATGGCTTTCTTCATGAGTTTGTTGATAAGTGGGCACTCCGATCTTATATGGCCAGGCTTCTTGCATTCATAGCATGTGATTACCTTTTTCTTCTCCCTTTGGTTCTTGAAGTTTCTAAAATTTCTTCGCTCTCCAATTTTCTTGAAGAATTTTCTTAACCTCCTTGCTAGCATGGTTAACTCTTCATCATCCGGTTCACTCTTCCCATCACTCTCGTATTTTGAAGCTTTGAGAGCAATGCTTTTTCTTCATATGAAATGCTTTGAGAGCAATGCTTCATATGAAATTTATAATGCTATCTCATTTCATATGAAATACTTTACCTCTTGATGATTTAATTGGTTCCTCATTTCATATGAAGAAGATTTAGTTGTAAGTCTAATTGTAATGCTTTTTCTTTAATTGTAATGCTTTGAGAGCAATGCTTCATATGAAATTTATCTTGCCATCTCATTTCATAAGATTTCAATACTTTACCTCTTGATGATTTAATTGGTTCTCTCATTTCATAACTTTATAACTTTGAGAGCAATGCTTTATAACCTTCCAAGTGTCAATGAACCTTTACAACAAGAGATTATACCCAATCTCTTAACCCAAGTGTATCCCAACACTTACAATCACTTAAAGTAAAAGATTAAAAATTGTTTTTCTCTCACACAATATTTAAGATTACAAATCAATGCCCAATTTTTGAATAGAAGAAGCAAGAATGTGTTTTAAAGCTCTATGAACATTGTATTCTCGAATATAAGCTCAATCGTCGTGTTGTGATCAATCTTGTTTGAATTTGAATGAACTTATTTATAGTTGGAGCTGAAAACTAGCCGTTATTGACTTTCTGCTCACTGTCGGATAGTTGTTAACCAAATGTCGGATCGTCGTTTGACTGGTCAATATGACCATTGGGCTGACTTTTCAAATTGTCGAATCGCCATTATCTATATGTCAGATCGCCGTTAAGGTCCAGAGGCTAATCTTCAGTTCTGTATGATATCGGCTAGCCGTTATCAACATGTCTTATCGCCGTTTAGGTTCAGAGATTAATCTTTAATTCTGTATGATGTCGGTGAGCCGTTAAATACATGTCGGATCACCGTTTTCTTCAGAAACTACCACAGTGAACTATTTTGTACCCGAAAACCAACACTTTATAAAACTTGTCAAATAGATCCATTTTATAGGATTTGAAACAATATTTATGAAACAAAGTTCTCATAGCTTTTTTAATTAAAACCATTTACAAGAGAATAACCAAAATCATTTTCATTTATAAAAGGGAGAATGATGATTTAAAAGTATATGAAAATTATTTTGAGCTTTTAAAATATTAATCAATCTTAATCAAGTTTGTTATCATCAAAATCAATAATAACAAAATATTTATGTTAACAACATTATGGGAATATAGAACAGCTTTCAAGACCCCGATTGGGATGTCACCCTACAGGTTAGTATATGGCAAAGCTTGCCACCTACCTATGGAACTCGAGCATCATGCATATTGGGTCATCAAGAAATTCAGCTTTGACATGCAGCAAGCCAGCTCAGAAAGAAGATTACAGCTGGTAGAACTTGACGAAATTTGCAATGATGCATATGAAAATGCCAAAATTTACAAGCAGCGAATGAAAGTCTTTCATGACAAGCAAATTATGAGAAAATCTTTCACTCCAGGTCAGAAAATGCTTTTATTCAATTCTCGGTTACATCTATTCCCAGGTAAGTTATGCTCTCGATGGTCTGGCCCCTTTATTGTTCATATTGTTTTTCCACATGGGGCAATTGAAATTAAGGACCCAAAGAACGGTGTCACGTTTAAAGTTAATAGTCAAAGATTAAAGCCATATCTAGAGTACCAACCACATGGAGAGGACACCAAAATAAATTTGAGTGACCCACCAGATTTGAATTGAGTTTTTTTTTTCTTTTCGGTGTTTTTTTTTCTTTCTTTTTGTTATACTTTTTCTAATTGAAATTATTTTTGTGTAAGTGTGTTTGTTTAACCATTAAGTTTTCTCTTATCAATGTTAATCATGAGTGCCTTAGCTAAACAGTTCCCCCTGAACATTCTTAAACCACTACAACTTGTAAAATCTCATCTCAAAAGATAGATTCGATTTTGTAAGACACATCGTATTTAGGCTCTGCAACCACCAGAGTTAGTATCTTATGTTGAGGATTTAGAAAGCCAACTCAGAGACATTGAGAGAAGTGTCTACAACATCCAGTTGGAGCTTGAGGTAAATTCAATAAGAAGACGATTGTAATTTTTTTTATGTGTTTTAGTTTGTTTTTCTTTGTTTGTGTGCTTTAGTTTGTTACCCCGGTGAAGTGGCGGATTGTTGAGTACTAGAAAATGTATATTTATAAAGGAGAAAATAGTCATTTTACACTTCAAGTTTTACTAACACCCTTACTTTTATATATTTAAGCTTCTTGTCATTTAATTATATGTGTTTTATTATAAGTAAGTATTTTATGTATTTTAGGGGCATCATAGTCATTTCACAATGAACGAGAGATCAGACGGCAAAACGTACATCACTTTTGAACTCAAGACGGTTGAAAACCTTAAGAGGAGCATAAAAAGAAAAATGATACTATTCACATGTACATAACTATTCACATGTACGGTATTGTCTACGTTACTGTTCACAACACTGTTCACATAGACGGATCAATAACGTGGCATTGATCGATGATATGGCATTGGCTGATGAGGTGTCACGATCCTATTGGACTAAAATTCTTTTGCACTGTTGATTGGTGATGTGGCAGCATGTTAGTGGACCAAAAATTATGCGTACGGTACATGCTTATACACAGTATTATTTTCAACCAAACCACGTTACTGTTCAAGCTGGGTCAAACCGTGTCACTGTTCAAACCACGTACTGTAAACTGATGACTGATGACGTGGCGCAATCCTGAGTGTCCAAACTGTTTTTAATTCGATGGTCATAATTTACTCAATGTATCTACAAAAATGGGGCCTCGCCCCCCGAATTTAATATCTCTGAATCCATTTTTGGGCTCTATTTTCTGTAATTCATACTCCATCTTGTATTTTCTAAGTATTTTAATAAATTATCATTTTGCCCCTAGTTCAATTATGAGTAGCTAATTTTCTTTCAAGCTTGAGTTGAAGGTAAAGTCTCAACATGTGTCATGGGCTTTATTTGGTAAATTTATTTTCTCTTCCCCTCTAATTATTATGGATGTTTTAAATTTTCGTCAACAAATAATAATTATCTTGTCTAGATACCGCCTTAGTTTCACCGGATCCCTAGTACAAGGTTATTATTATTTGGCACGATAAGCCCTTAGCACCATATTGATTAGAGTGTGGTTCATGAGGTGTGGTTCATGAGGTGTGGATTCTCCCCTCATGATTTAATTGGCACTAATAAGGAATATTTAGCTCATGGTGCATGTTGATACGGATCCAGATACCCAAGTGTCGTATTTCAGTAGAATTCTCATTAATTTATTCTCTCCATTTCAATTCCAATTTTAAGATAATCTAAGTCACTTTCACCACAAATCCAACCACCCTTATATAAAATTAATTCTACATATAATTAAAATCCACCTTCTCGTAGGATCGACACTCATCACCATTAATTTATTCAACAATAGATTCGTGCACCTGCGAGTTCAATAAAATTTGCACAATAAGTTTTTGGCGCCGTTGTCGGGGAGATAAGTTATTTTAATTTGTAGAATTAATTTTTGTAAAAAAATTTCTTTTAGTTATTTTTCTTGTAATTTTTTTATTTTAAAAAAAGAAAGAAAAAAAGAGTGAATTTACATTTTGAGCTAATAATTTTTTCTCTCTTCTTTAAAATTCTGTAATTTAATTGGCAAGTTATTTTTCTTTGTAATTTTTTTTGTTTATCTTATTAATTTAGTTTTAGTTAATTTGTTTCACGTATTTGTTTTAGTGTATTTTTATAGAAAGATTGTAACAGCGTGATAAGGTTAGTACTGTAATTTCTCCTTTTTCTTTATTTTTATTTGTTTTGTTCCCATTTATTTTTGTGTTCCTTGCATGCATGGTCGAAGGTCATTATTACCTAATCTTGAGCTTATAGAACTTGAACTTGAGAAAACACTTCACACACAGAAACACGTTAAAAATAAAATGGATTTACAACAATAAACACCACCACATGAGAGGTCATTTAAGGACTACTTCAGTCCTTTAGCTAATTTGAGCACATCATGCATAAGATACCCAAATGTAGCTGCTAGGAGTTTTGAATTAAAACCTAGTGTGCTAAATTATCTCCCAACATTCTATGGTCTAGAAAATGAGGACCTATATAATCATTTGAATGATTTTCATACTATTTGTCAAACATTTAAATATGAGAATTTTTCATATGAGGATGTTAAACTTAGACTATTCCCATTTTCTTTAAAGGATAGAGCTCATTCATGGTTAAATACTTTGCCTACTAATAGCATTACATCAGGGGAATAAATTGTAATGAAATTTTTTAATAAATATTTCCCAGTGCATAAAATAAATGATATTCGCAGGGAAATTTCAGAGTTTACTTAGAGAGAAGACGAGCAGTTTTTCGAAAAATGGAAGCGATTCAATGGGCTACTCTTGAAGTGTCCACATCATGGGTATGAGAAATGGCACCAATGCTAATACGTTTTGGAGGGATTATTACGGAATGTGAATGGACCAGCAGCATCAGTTCCACCAATGCAAAAATTGCTTAAGTTCCTCAAGCCTTTCAGCCACCATTTAGACCATACAATTAGAACTAGAGCTACTCTCAACCTAGACCATGGGAGGATGCATTCCAGAATCTCAAGAATCTTACTCACTCCACGATTGAGCAACAAAATCACACCATTGATGGACTACGAAATGAGTTGAGAGCAGGCTTTAATTCACAAGTTCAATCAGTTTCAAGCCTCGAGAAGATGGTGGGACAACTTGCTTCTTCAGTGCAGACCTTGGTAATGCCTGTTGAGAAAGGCAAGTTTCCAAGTCAACCAATGCCTAATCCTAAAGGAGTGCATGAAGCAAGTACTAATTCACCACAACAGCATGGAGAGGTCAAAGCAGTCATGATCTTGCGAAAAGGAAAAGAAGTCGACAACAAAGTGGAGATGCTGGTGACAAAAGAAAATCAAATTGTACCTATGAATGTTGTGGACTCATCACCGGAGGAGAGAGAAGAAACCAACCCACGAGAATACGTTCTAAAAGCTCCATTTCCTCAAAGGCAAGCTAAAGGAAAAAAGGGAAAATCCACAGGTGAGATTTTTGAAATCTTCAAATAAATAAGTGTTAACATCCCTTTATTTGATGCTATAAAGCAAGTTCCATTTTATGCCAAGTTTCTTAAAGACCTTTGTACTAAAAAGAGAAATATTCATGTTCAAAAGAAGACATTTTTAAGTGAAAATGTTAGTTCTATCCTCCAACACAAAATTTCTCTAAAATGCAAAGACCCAGTTTTCCCTACTATTTCATTTAGTATAGGGAACCACACAATTGAGAATGCTTTGTTAGATTTAGGAGCTAGTGTAAATTTGTTGCCTTACTCTGTATTCGTGAAACTTGGACTGGGAGAATTACACCCAACTCCAGTGGTGTTACAGCTTGCAGATCTGTCAACGAAAATACCTCGTGGTATTGTGGAGGATGTGCTTATCTAGGTAGACAAGTTTTATTTTCCTGTTGATTTCATTGCAATTGTCGCTCAACCAATACAGGATTCAAGGAAGCACATCACCATTATTCGAGGCCGACCTTTCTTAGCAACTGCGGATGCTCACATTCAATGTAGGACTGAAAATATGTAGTTGTCCTTCGGCAACATGACTATGGAGCTAAACATCTTCAACATTGTCAAACAACCTCACAATGCAGATGATGGAATTGTTGATGTGGATTTAATTCAAGCATTAGTTGATGACACTTTTCTTTCAAACCTTAATGATGACCCTTTACAAATATGTTTAACTTACTTTGGATTAGATTTTGATATTGACAGATCAGTCAATGAGGTCAACGCCCTACTTAACTCAGAACAATAAGAGAAGTAAGATCTTTCCTTGGGCATGCTGATTTCTATAGATGTTTCATTAAAGATTTTAGTAAAGTTTCTAGACCATTATGCAATCTACTTGCTAAGGATGTACCTTTTGTCTTTGATGATTCATGTATTTGTGGCATTTGAAAAATTAAAGCAATTGTTGACATCATCACCCATCATTCAGCCCCCAAACTGGAGCTTATCATTCGAGCCATGTGTTATGCATCTGATTATGTAGTAGGAGCAGTATTAGGACAAAGAGTTGATCGAATTCCCCACGTTATTTACTATGCTAGTATGACATTGAATGATGCACAGTTGAACTATTCAACTACTGAAAAAGAAATGCTAACAGTAGTGTTTGCATTAGAGAAATTTCGATCTTATCTCATTGGTTGTAAAATAATTGTGTTCACCGATCATGTTGCTCTTAAATATCTTTTCACAAAAGAAGATGTAAAAGCTAGACTTGGAATTTAAAGATAAGTAAGGCATATAGAATGTTATGGCTGACCATCTCTCTCGTCTCCATTTTGACACAATTATGGAAACATTACCATTGAATGAGTCATTTCCAAATGAACAATTGATAAGTGTGAAAGTATTATCGTGGTATGCTGACATCGTGAATTATCTTGTTACAGGTCAACTTCCAGAGCATTGGACCAAGCAAGACAAGGCCAAATTTTTTTGTAGAAATAAAAAATTTCTTTTGGGATGACCCGTATTTGTTAAAGTATTGTGCAGATCAAATTGTTAGACGATGTGTCCCAGAAAGTGAAATTCAAAATATCCTTTCATTCTGCCATGAACAAGCTTGTGGAGGCCATTTTAGCACTAAGAAAACAGCGACCAAAGTTTTACAATGTGGTTTTTATTGGCCAACTATATTTCGAGATGCTTACACTTTCTGGTTCTCATGTGATAGGTGTCAACGAATGGGGAGCATTATACGAAGGAATATGATGCCACTAAATCCAATTTTAGTGGTTGAGATTTTTTATGTATGGGGCATCGACTTCATGGGACCATTTTCCCCTTCTGTTGGCCATCAATACATATTGGTTGTTGTTGACTACGCATCAAAATGGGCAGAAGCAATTTCATGTAGAACTAATGATCACAAGGTGGTGATAAGATTTTTGAAAAGAAATATTGTTTCATGCTTTGGATTCCCTCGAGCGATAATCAGTGATGGTGGTGCTCACTTTTGTAACAAAGCATTCAAAGCTCTTTTGACAAAGTATTCAATCACTCACAAAGTGGCGACCCCGTATCATCTGCAAACCAGTGGCCAAGTTGAGATCTCCAATTGAGAAATAAAGCACATTTTAGAAAAGATAGTGAGGCCAGATAGAAAAGATTGGTCATTAAGATTTGATGATGCATTATGGGCATATAAAACGGCTTTTAAGACCCTAATTGGGATGTCGCCCTACAGGTTAGTGTATGGAAAAGCTTGCCACCTACTAGTAGAACTCGAGCATCGTGCATACTGGGCCATCATGAAATTCAACTTTGACATGCAGCAAACTATATCAGAAAGAATATTAGAACTGGCAGAACTTGAAGAAATTCGCAATGACAGATACGAAAATGCCAAGATTTACAAACAGCGAATGAAAGTCTTCCATGACAAGCAAATTATGAGAAAAATCTTTCATTCCAGATCAGAAAGTGCTTTTATTCAGTTCTCGCTTGCACCTATTCCCATGTAAGTTACGCTCTCGATGGTATGACCCCTTTATTGTTCATACTGTTTTTCCACATGGGGCAATTGAAATTAAGGACCCAAAGAACGGTGTAACATTTAAAATTAATGGTCAAAGATTAAAGCCATATCTAGAGTACCAACCACATGGAGAGGACACCGAAATAAATTTGAGTGACCCACCAGATTTGAATCAAGTTTTTTTCTTTCTTTTCGTTGATTTGATTTTTTTTCTTTCTTTTTGTTGATTTGATTTTTTTTCTTTCTTTCTTTTTATTATTCTTTTGCTATTTATTTTTGCATAAGTGTATTTGTTTAACCATTAAGTTTTCTCTTATCATTGTTAATCATGAGTGTCATAGCTAAACAATTCCTCCTGAACATTCTTAAACCACTTCAACGTGTAAAATGTCATCTCAAAAGACATATTCGATTTTGTAAAACACATCATTTTTGGACTTTGCAACCACCAGAGTTAGTAGTCTATGCTGAGGATTTAGAAAGCCAACTCATAGACATTGAGAGAAGTGTCTACAACATCCAGTTGGAGCTTGAGATAAATTCAATAAAATGATGATTGTAATTTTCGTTATGTGTTTTAGTTTGTTTTTCTTTGTTTGTGTGCTTTAGTTTGTTATCCCGGTGAAATGGCAGATAACGGTACTCCGTGACAATCAAGTCGGTTACTTCAGTTTCCCATAATAATTGATATTGTAAGGCGAAGGTATGGACAGAAATTAGATTTTAGCAAAGCTTCACAATTGATTCCCTTCACTTCCTCAGAATGTCCTCCTTACAATCTATAACGCTCGGTCCGAACGCATGCGATTGCTTATGAGGAATAACATACCTGTTGACATCCGTTAGTTAATCGAGGCTAAAGTACGATTAACAGGTGAGTTACCTCCAAAATTTATTGCATACATGCCTAATTCTGGTAAAGGAAATTATGCAAGAAAACGAAGAGCTCGAAGAATTTCTATTGCTTGTCATAAATGTGACAGAATGAGATGCAATAAAAACCCATGTTCTTTAGGAATGGTGTCTGATGAGCATAATTTATATACATATTTTACCCTTTATTATATAATTGCTAGTTAATTTTATTTATTATTTTTAATTAATTGAATTATTTTATTGAATATGGAATTAATTGGAGATTATGAATGAAAAGTACATAAAGAATAATAAATGGACACATTAAAGATCAAGTCAATTTGTGGAAGCAATTAAATAGATGTGTATGAAATTCAATCCGAAGAAGCCGAAGCCAATAAAGTGAATTCTCCATGCTAGTGCAAACAAAGAAGAAATTTGAAGCTAAAGTGGCCAGCATGTGAGAAGCAAATGCATGGCATTTTAATATTTGGAAGCAATTTAAAGGGACCCACACTTGGCTTTTGTAATTGGAAAAATGAATCCTAGTGCAAGCTTAATTGGTGAGCACATGAGTGAGAGCAAAGAAAATTGAAAGGCCAAGCCTTTTGACTTAAGGAAATAACAAGGTCGGTGGGGCCCATTTTAAAGAGTAATATAAAAGCAAGCTTTTGGCTATTGTGGAGGAGAGTTGCAGACACAAGGATTCGGCACAAAAGAAGAATAACAAGAGCGGCAATATTTCGGCTTTCCATCGTTGAATTTATTTATTTTGTTGCTCCCAATTCAAGTATGTCTAGTTAATTTTCTTATACCGAGGTTAAGGATGAAACCTTATTCAATCAAATAATTATCTTTTTATTTTTTTAATTCCCTATATATTTTCTTTGATGATTATGATTTTTATTTCACATGATTAATTGGATGTTAGTAAAATCTTTTCATCAATTCTGTCATGCATTATTGATTGTTAGGATTAATATTCAATTAAATCTATGCTTGGATTTATAAAGTTTATACATGATTATCTTTGATTCTATGTCTTTCATTAAATTGTTTACATAGAGTGCTTAGGAAACTTTGACTCTTTGTTATTCAATATGTTTACATGGGATGCTTAGATGTCATACTATTAAGCAGAAAAAGAACCTACATTAGATTTAATTACTTGGGCTTAATTGTTATATCCATGAGATGACATAGATTAATTTCGAGTTGTCACTCTAAAATTGGGGATTAATGAATATTTAGATAATTACTAGTTGAATAGTGGTGGATTCTGAAACCTTGGTAATTTCTTGTCTTATTGAATTCTCCTTTATTTTAATTGTTTCCTTACTTTAATTGGTTTAATTTTCATAGAAACTCAATTTGGTTAACTAGGTTAGAATTAATATTAATTTTTTATTTAAATTAGACTTTTCAATTTATAACAATCCCTGTGGGATCTACCTCGTTACCACTACTTCATTTCTAGATTCGTGTACTTGCGAGTACATTAAAATTTTCACAACAGTGTCTGATAACAGGGAAGATAAGATTCAATTAATTAGGGATGACTTGAATAAGGAGTCATTGGATGATATCCTTTTGTCTCTTGAAACGCATCCCAGTGGATATGTGCAAGGAGCGATTCTCCAGTTATGACCATTATTCCAGAAAGAGCATGCACGATATAGTCTCGAAAATCTAACTATAAACGACCCTATTTGCCAGTTTATAAGAACACTGAATGGGAAGCCTATCATCGACCCATAGAGGGCGTTCAATCTGTTTCTGGATGTAAACCCAGAGGAAGATATGAGCCACAGTCGCAACTATCTGTAAATATCATTTTACTTCACTATTGTTTTATTGCAAAAAGTTGTGATGCTCCTTCAATGTTTTTTGCAATGAGATTAATTATGTTGCGCAAAGGTTAACAAAAATATTAAAATTTCCAATATTGACAATAACAAACGGTTGCACTAAGTTCTATCTGATGTTTAATAGGTATTATGTGGCAACCTTATGTCCTCACGTTTCACTCTAATTAGTATAGTATTTCTTGTCAGGCAACCATATTCTTCTTTTGATACATCTTGATAAATTGTTAAATTTTTTTAATTATGATTCCAAATTTTTACTTTTTAGATAATAAGGTTTATAATAATATTTTAAAAAAATTTAATATGATGACATTAAATCTAAGAAAAATGATGATTTACTTTTAAAAAAGAAATCAATGATAATAACCTATAAAAATTACGATGAGTAATAATATTGATCATAATAATGAATTGTGTTGAGTGTTAGAAAATGTATATTTATGAAGGAGAAAATCGTCATTTTACACAACAAGTTTTACTAACACCTTTACTTTTATGAATTTCACATTCTTTTGATTTAATTCCATGTGTTTTATTTTATTAAGTATTTTAGGGGAATTATGGTCATTTCACAATAAACGAGAGATCAGATGGCAAAACGGACATCATTTTTGAACTCAGGACGGTCGAAAACCTTAGGAGGAGCATAAAAGGAAAAATGGTACTGTTCACATATACGGTACTATTCACATGTACGGGTACTGTTTACATTACTGTTCANAAAAAAGAAATCAATGATAATAACCTATAAAAATTACGATGAGTAATAATATTGATCATAATAATGAATTGAAGTACGAATAATGGTCATAGTAGTGTTGATGATAATTGATGATAATAATTCCAATATAAACACACACACACACACACACACACACACACACACACACACATATATATATATATGAAATAATACTAAATATCTCAATATTAATTTGGATCCCAATTGCAACTTGACTATATGTACTACTCATTTATTAGATGATAAATTCAATTGCGAGTAAAATTGTTATTATACCGTTCAATAAATGAAGACTACATTAATAGCGATACAAATTGAGATTTAAAATACTGAGATCCCTAACACTAATCAAAATTTCCCTCCTAAAATAAATAATTATTATAATCTCTATTGGATTTAAAGGATTATGACAATTAGCCCCTTAGATACATCATAACAACACATTCTTTTCATTGTAATATCATTCACTACAAGTAAGAGGAAATTAAATGGATGAAGAATCATTACTAATTACATCAATTTTATTAGACTACTAAATAAATTACTTAGTGGGGTGTGTGTGTGTATTAGCAAGCTGGTAAATTGGATTAGTTCAATTATACTAGTAAGTATAATTTATTAGTGGATCAAAAAGATCTTCAATAAATTATTATTGGAAAGTACTGAAACTATTATTGACAAGTTGAAAGTGTATTATTCAATGTTGATTGAACACAACACTTAACTAGCTATATATAATGGTTGGGGAGATTTCTATAAATTCAAAAATTACTAAAATAACATGTAGGCTAAAATTAGTAAATAAAATTATAAAGATAACATAAAAGCCAACATGACTTCGTGGGGGGCTTTTTATTTCCACGCGCTTCCAGAAGTCAAGTTTCCATCTCCAATTTTTTCTTAATTAAAAATAAGAAAATTATTAGCCATACACCTTTAAATGACACGCGTATCAAACATGTGTGAACACTTTTCAAGCGTATCACTCGTATACCCTAAGTTGACAAAACACTTCTGCCGTCCACCAATCCGTTAACTTCCGTTAGCAAGTGTTGACACCAGAAGGGTAATCTAGTCTTTTAAGATGGACGAAACTTTGATTTAAAAAACGACATATCATCCCATTTACCTAGTAAAAAATGACGTCATATGGTATATATTGATAAAAATGACATGTCATCCTATTTATCAGATAATTGTTAATAATTGCTAAAAAAATATTTTACAACCGAATCTACGCCTGCAAAATTTAACCTAAAATTTTGAAAATCTACTCCTCCAAGCTCCAACTGGAATTTTTTATGGTATAATATGAATAATTGTAAATAATATGTTGTTAATAATTTTTTATGGTATAATCTGAATTTTTTATGGATAATTGTTAATAATATGTACCATTAATAATTTATTTTAAAAAAAAAATATATGTTAATAACAAAAAAAAAATTGAGTGTTGAAAATTTACAATAATTTTTTGGGTAAATTTATCTTTTTACCTCATTTTGAGTTTCAAGGGCGAAATAGTCAATTTGCCACAATTCTGTTAACTTTCTAACGAAAGTTAACGGATTAGTGGACGACAGAAGTGTTTTGTAAACTTAGGGTATACAGGTGATACACTTGAAAAGTGCTCACACACATTTGATACGGGTGTCATTTAAGGGTACATGGCTGATAATTTCCCTTAAAAATATTGCTTCTAGAATATTTCCATTTTGCACTCACTTCCTTGTTTTTGCCCAGCCATGGAATTCTTCTCTCTGCCAAGCTTTAAGCCACTAAAGAGTTGTACTTGCAAGGCACCACTCAAAAAAAGTTCTATTTCGAGGTAGTTGTAACCCATTGCTTATGGTGGTAAAGAATTGTTTCTTCCTCACTTCATTTCTTCAAGTAAATTTAGTATTATTTTATATAATGAGCTACTGAGTTTGACTTTGTTTAGTGGGTTTTGCTTTAATGATTTATTAAGTGGGTCTTTGTTTTAATTTTTAATTTGTTAAAGTAAAGTTAATGGATTATTTTGATATCTATTTTATGTTAATTCATCTAAAGAATTATTATATACTGCAATAATAAAATAATACTTGAGGGTTATATTCTTTCTCAATCTTCTTTCAATAATTTTTTGAATTTCTAGAGGCGACTTAATTGCTTGGGATTTATGTCTTTGCAGAGAACAAAAACTTAAAGAAGCAATTGAATTCTAAATATTACCTTCAACGTTCAAGTACAATTCATTTTTTTAAAAGATTTGTCCCACATTATTATGTAAAATTCTTTTGTCTTTGTTTCACTTTTGTTCCCTACATGTATTAATTTATAGTCTCTAGCAGTGAACAATGGATAAGAGTTGGATGCATTTATGAAATTAATTATGTAAAGAATACTTAGATAGTATCAAGTCTTCTATGAAGGTTGCTGAGCAATGTGTAAATGTGAATAATCTTGTTTGTTGTTCATGTAAAGAATGTCAAAATGCATTCTTTAAGTCATTGCATACTGTCAAAGCCCACTTAAAAAGATATGGCACCGTAGTAAGCTATACAAAATGAGTTTTTCATTGTAAAGAACCTGAGTTTGTGGACAATAGTCAAATGAATGTAGGATTTATGCCCAGTAACAGGAGTGCGTTGAGTGTTAGAAAATGCATATTTATAAAGGAGAAAATCGTCATTTTACATTTCATGTCTTACTAACAACCCTTACTTTTATGTATTTAAGCTTCTTGTAATTTAATTACGTGTGTTTTATTTTAATTAAGTATTTTATGTATTTTAGGGGTATCACGGTTATTTCACAATAAACGAGAGATGAGATGGCAAAACGGACATCACTTTTGAACTCAGGACGGTCGAAAACCTTAAGAGGAGCATAAAAGGAAAAATAGTACTATTCACATATACGGCACTATTCACATGTACGGGTACTGTCTACAATACTGTTCACGCCATTGTTCACATAGACGGATCGATGATGTGGCATTGACCGATGATGTGGCATTGACTGATGAGGTCTCACGATCCTGTTGGACTAAAATTCTTATGCACTGTTGATCGATGACGTGGCAGCATATCAGTGGATCAAAAATCTCATGTACGGTATACGCAACACACAAGATTATTTTCAACCAAACCGCGTCACTGTTCACTCAGGTCAAACCGTGTTACTATTCATCCACGTGGTCAAACCGTGTACTGTTCACGCAGACTGTTGACTGATGACGTGACGCAATCCTGAGCGTCCAAACTGTTTTTAATCCGATAGCGACGATTTACTCAATGTATCTATAAAAAGGAGGCCTCTCCCCCCCCTAATTGGATATCCTTAAATCCATTTTTGGACTCCATTTTCTGTAATTCCCTCTCCATCTTGTATTTTCTACATATTTTAATAAATTCCCATTTTGCCCCTAGTTCAATTATGAGT
>MKYO02026216.1:61571-79062 GCA_002013955.2 Citrus medica
TCTTCCCTTATCTTTTTATATTCTGATCAACTTAATTGTTATTGCTTTGAATTTGGATTATATTTGCATTAAGTTTTTCTTTATAAATTGAATAATTTTTAGAATCTCAATTCACCCCCCTTCTTGGGTTACATACTTGCATTTCAATTGGTATCGGAGCCTTGTTCTCTTGTTAAGACTTAATCGTCTAGAGTAAAAGATCCATGGCAACCCTAAATGACTCAACCTTTAAAGAAGGGCAATCTACAACTAGACCACCATTCTTTGATGGAAATGACTATGCTTATTGGAAAACTAGAATGAGAATCTACTTGCAAGCCTTAGATTATGAAATTTGGGAAGTTGTTTGTGATGGTCCATTCATGCCTATGTTTAAGGATGAAGTAGGAGATGATATTCCTAAACCATCAAGTCAATGGAGTGAGTTAGAAAAGAGAGAAATGTCTCTAAACTCCAAGGCTATGAATACTTTGTTTTCTACCCTTGATAAGAAAGAATTCCATAGAGTATCTAGTTGTGAAAGTGCACAAGAGATATGGAACAAACTTGAAATTGTCTATGAAGGGACAAATCAAGTAAAAGAGTCTAAAATCAGTAGATACACTTGTCAATATGAGTTGTTCTAAATGGAACAAAATAAAAATGTGTATTCTATGTATACTAGATTCACGGACATAGTGAACACCCTAGGTGCCTTAGGGAAAACCTTCTCAAATAGTGAGAAAGTTAAGAAAATTATTAGGTCACTTCCAAAAGAATGGAGACCTAAAAGAACCGCCATTGAAGAGGCCAAAGATTTAAATACTTTACCTCTTGATGATTTAATTGGTTCTCTTATTTCATATGAAGAGGATTTAGCTGCAGAAAAAGGACATGAGGAGATGAAGAAAAGCATTGCTCTCAAAGCTTCAAAATATGAGAGTGATGGGGAAAGTGAACCTGATGATGAAGAGCTAGCCATGCTAGCAAGGAGATTCAGAAAATTCTTCAAGAAAATTGGAGAGCAAAGAAATTTCAGAAACTTCAAGAACCATAGGGATAAGAAGGAGGCAATCACATGCTATGAATGCAAGAAGCCTGGATAAATAAGATCGGAGTGCCCACTTATCAACAAACTCAAGAAGAAAGCAATGGTTGCAACTTGGGATGATAGTGAGGAAGAATCAAGTGATGAAGAAGGATCGCAAGATGTATCAAACCTAGCACTCATGGCAATAGGAGGGGATAATGATCTCAATGAGGTAAGTGATCCCACCTATGATGAATTGTATGATGCTTTCAAAGATTTGCATTATGAGTTGATGAAGATTGGTAAAAAGAATATATGTTTTAAAAAAGAAATTGTAAAGCTTAAAAATGAAAATGAATCTCTAAATGCAAGAATTGTATGCCTAGAAGTAGGGAACAAAACATTGCATGATGAAATTGCATTATCAAATGAGAAACCTAGCATCTTACATGAGCATTTAGAATCACACATAGATGAGCTGAAAAATGAGAACGAAATGCTCAAGAAAAAGAGTAATGAATTGAATGAAATTGTTTTGAAATTTACAAATGGGCAAAAGATGTTGGATAATATGCTTAACTCACAAAAATGTGTTTTTGATAAAGGAGGACTTGGATATAAGCCTAACTTGAAGCAAAAGTATTATAAGAATTATTTTGTTAAAGCTACCTCCACAAATGATCATAAGATTGTATGTCATTATTGTAATCAAAATGGTCACATGAAATTTAGATGTCCCGTGAAAAGGAATGCATATTATGGTGTCAAATGCATTTGGGTTCCAAAAGGAACCGTTGCTAACTCTCAAGGACCCAAAAAGCTTTGGGTACCTAAAACTTGAGATTTTTTCTTGTAGGGCTTGAAGAAGAAGAAAAATAAATGGTACTTGGACAGCGGTTGTTCAAGGCACATGACCGAAAACTATGCATGGTTCTCAAGCTTCACCAAAATTGAAAATGGTGGAGACGTATCTTTTGGAGACAATTCAAAAGGAAAAATTCTTGGAATTGGAAATGTTGGTAAAGTCTCTTCAACTCTAATTGAGAATGTATGTTTGGTTGAAAACTTGAAACACAACTTAATTAGCATTAGTCAATTATGTGACAAAGGTTATAAAGTTATCTTTGATAAATTTAGTTGTGTTATTGAGAACTCATGTGATGACAAAACCTTGTTTGTTGGTAATAGATGTGGTAATGGTTATATCATTGACATAGAATGTGCATCTACACTTGATAAATGTTTTTCCGCATTACATGATGATAGTTGGCTATGGCATAGAAGGTTAGGACATGCAAGTATGGATTTGATTTCAAAAATTTCGAAAAATGATTTAGTTAAAGGTCTTCCGAAAATTGGTTTTCAAAAGGATAAGATTTGTGAAGCTTGTCAATTTGGAAAACAAATCAAAACCTCTTTCAAAAACAAAAACCATATCTCTACTTCAAAACCTCTTGAACTTCTTCACATAGATCTATTTGGACCATCTAGATATGCTAGTCTAAATGGCAAATATTATGCATTTGTGATAGTGGATGATTATTCTAGATATACATGGGTATTATTCTTAGCCAATAAGGATGATGCTCTTGATGCTTTTAAAGTGCTTTATAAGAAATTACAAAATGAAAAAGGGCGTGACATTATATGCATTAGGAGTGATCATGGAGGAGAATTTGAAAATCATGCATTTGAGAACTTTTGCAATAATCTTGGCATTGAGCATCAATTTTCATCACCTAGGACTCCACAACAAAATGGAGTTGTTGAGAGAAAGAATAGGTCTATTCAAGAAATGGCTAGGGCCATGTTAAATGAAAATGCAGTACCTAAATATTTTTAGGCCGAAGCCGTCAACACCGCTTGCTATGTTTTAAATCGAGTGTTGATTAGACCTCATCTCAATAAAACTCCCTATGAGCTTTGGAAAGATAGAAATCCCAACATTGGCTATTTCAAAGTTTTTGGATGCAATTGTTTTATTTTAAACACAAAAGATAATCTTGGTAAATTTGATCCAAAATCTGATGTTGGCATCTTTCTTGGGTATTCAAACTCAAGTAAAGCTTATAGAGTTTATAATAAAAGAACTTTAGTTGTGGAAGAATCCATGCATGTTACGTTTGATGAGTCTAACCCCTTCTCTGCGGAGAAAGGAGTTGCTAATGATGATGCAGATGGAGACTTACAAGAGGAATCATCAAAAGAGATTCAAGAAAATGCACCACAAGAAAATCAAGAGGATAGACAAGAAGAACAAACCAATACGGAGCTGGAGCAACAAGAAGATATTTCTCAAACACTCCCCAAGGAGTGGAGGTATGTCTCTTCTCATCCTAAAGATGTAATTTTAGGAGATCCCTCATGAGGTGTTGAGGTGTTACAACTAGATCATCTCTTAATAATACTTGTAATCATAATGCATTTATCTCTCAAATTGAACCCAAATCCTTTGCGGATGCCGAAAATGATGAATCTTGGATTATGGCAATGCAAGAGGAGTTAAATCAATTTGAAAGAAACAATGTGTGGGAATTAGTTCCTAAACCGGAACATCAATCTGTCATAGGCACTAAATGGGTATTTAGAAATAAGATGGATGAATCCGGGGTGGTTGTAAGAAATAAAGCTAGATTAGTGGCTCAAGGTTACAACCAAGAAGAAGGAATTGATTTTGATGAAACTTTTGCACCTGTAGCAAGGTTAGAATCCATTAGGATGTTGTTAGCATATGCATGTCATAAGGATTTAATTTTATACCAAATGGATGTCAAGAGTGCTTTCCTAAATGGATATATTATGGAGGAAGTTTATGTGAAACAACCTCCTGGTTTTGAAAATGAAAAATTTCCAAATCATGTTTATAAGTTGCTTAAAGCCTTGTATGGATTAAAACAAGCACCTAGAGCATGGTATGATAGACTTAAAAATTTCTTGCTAGAAAATGACTTTTCTATGGGTAAAGCGGATACTACTCTATTTGTTAAGCATAAGAACCAAGACATACTTATTGTTCAAATTTATGTTGATGATATTATTTTTGGTTCTACTAATGAGTTGTTGTGTAAAGAATTTTCATCGTGTATGAGCAAAGAATTTGAGATGAGTATGATGGGAGAGTTGAAGTACTTCCTTGGACTTCAAATCAAACAAAACGAGGAAGGAATTTTCATAAATCAAGCCAAGTACGTAAAAGATCTACTCAAACGATTCGGCATCGATAACTCAAAGACCAAAAATACACCAATGAGCACAACAACCAAGCTGGACAAAGATGAAAAAGGCAAAGAAGTGGATATCAAAATGTATCGAGGTATGATCGGATCCCTACTTTATTTGACTGCAAGTAGACCCGATATCATGTTTAGTGTATGTTTGTGTGCAAGATTTCAGTCATGTCCCAAGGAATCTCATTTGCTCGCTGTTAAAAGAATTTTCCGTTATTTGAGTGGAACCATAGATATTGGCCTTTGGTATCCTAGGGGAACTCATATAGATTTAACATGTTTTTCGGATGCGGATTTTGCCGGTTATAAAGTGGATAGGAAGAGCACTAGTGGAACTTGCTATATTCTAGGACACTCTCTTGTTTCATGGTTTAGCAAGAAACAAAATTCTGTTGCACTTTCAACTACCGAGGCTGAATATATAGCTGCCGGAAGTTGTTGTGCACAAGCACTTTGGATGAAACAAACACTTAGAGATTATGGCATTAATCTTGAACAAATTCCTATTAAGTGTGATAATACTAGTGCTATAAATCTTTCAAAGAATCCCATTCAACACTCTCGAACCAAGCATATAGAAATAAGACATCATTTCTTGAGAGATCATGTTCAAAAGAGAGACATTGCATTAGAGTTTATTTCTACGGAAAAACAACTTGCCGATATTTTTACAAAACCACTTTGTTAAGAACAATTTTCCAAAATTCGGCATGAACTTAAGATGATGAAATTTTCACATTAACATCTTCATTCATGCTATTGAGTGTATTAACATTGATTGATCTATGACTTGATGCTTTAATATCTATGAAATGCTCAATCTTAATATATATGTGATGTGTATGTATAATTGAAAATGTATGGATTAATTGTTGCAATACATATATATGTTCATGAATTATGCATTGAACTGGCACTCAAATCATTTTGGATCAATAAAATAATCTTGAAATGAATTAATAAGTAGCCAAATATCAAAATACATGTGCGAAATCATAAGTTGTAGAAAACGGATTGTCGTTATTTCAATAAACAACTAACCGTTTGGGCAGAAACAATGGAAAGTTTTCTAGGCGCTATCGGTTCGCCAATAACTATCTATCGGCTCGCTGTCCTGATACAAAATTTTGAGGAGACTCCCTGGACCCTATCAGCTCGTCGTTATGTCTATAAACGGCTTGCCGTTTTGATGAAATTTCTTGGAGGACTCTTTGGAATCTGTCGGTTCACCGTTTGCTTTATAACGGCTCGCCGTTATCACGCGTTAATTGAACAGTCCTTCGTCTTCCTCCTCATTTCGGTTTCTCTTTCTCTCTCCCTCTCACTCCAACCCGCGACTGCACCAGTTCTCTACTCTCAAATCCATCATTTTTCTTGTCATTTTTCATCAAATTGAAGCATTACAAACCATTTTTATCTTCTCTAGAACCTTTTAACCGACTCAAATCCTTCTCTTTCATCTAAAATTGAAAAATCTCCTTTTTGAAACCCTAGAACCAACCGAACCTTCCTTGATCAAATTAACCCAAATCTCTTACTTTTTCCAATCACATTTCCACCCACAATCACTATCTCATCTCTCAAACTTCATTTCCATAAATTTTTCTCCCAACACATCCATGGCGGAACGACCACAAAGGCGTGCTCGAACCAAGCACACTGCTTCACGCCGTTCTAGTCCACCCAGGTCTCCTTTTCAAGACTTCGAGAGTCTTCATTTTTCTGATGCTACCTCTGCTCAGCGATTTTGTGAGAAGTTCATGGGTAAACCCGACTTTAATATCTATGAAATGCTCAATCTTAATATACATGTGATGTGTATGTATAATTGAAAATGTATGGATTAATTGTTGCAATACATATATATGTTCATGAATTATGCATTGAACTGGCACTCAAATCATTTTGGATCAATAAAATAATCTTGAAATGAATTAATAAGTAGCCAAATATCAAAATACATGTGCAAAATCATAAGTTGTAGAAAATGGATTGTCGTTATTTCAATAAATGGCTAACCGTTTTGGGCAGAAACAATGGAAAGTTTTCTGGGCGCTATCGGTTCGCCGATAACTATCTATCGGCTCGCCGTTTTGATGAAATTTCTTGGAGGACTCTCTGGAATCTGTCGGCTTGCCGTTTGCTTTATAATGGCTCGCCGTTATCACGCGTTAATTGAACAATCCTTTGTCTTCCTCCTCATTTCGGTTTCTCTTTCTCTCTCCCTCTCACTCCAACCCGCGACTGCACCAGTTCTCTACTCTCAAATCCATCACTTTTCTTGTCATTTTCATCAAATTGAAGCATTACAAACCATTTTTATCTTCTCTAGAACCTTTTAACCGACTCAAATCCTTCTCTTTCATCTAAAATTGAAAAATCTCCTTTTTGAAACCCTAGAACCAGCCGAACCTTCCTTGCTCAAATTAACCCAAATCTCTTCCTTTTTCCAATCACATTTCCACCCACAATCACTATCTCATCTCTCAAACTTCATTTCCATAAATTTTTCTCCCAACACATCCATGGCGGAACGACCACAAAGGCGTGCTCGAACCAAGCACACTGCTCCACGCCGTTCTAGTCCACCCAGGTCTCCTCCTCCAGACTTCGAGAGTCTTCATTTTTCCGATGCTACCTCTGCTCAGCGATTTCGTGAGAAGTTCATGGGTAAACCCGTAACTCCCTCTTTTTCTCTTAACATTTCAGAGTTTTCGGATATTACTGTTTGTGGTCACTCCATTACTCAAATGCTTAATCATTGGAAGCAAGCATTAAGTATTGAAGAACCTATTTATGAAAATCTAGTTCGAGTATTTTATTCTAATATAGAATTCTCCTCTACTCGTCGTGACGAGCTTCATACATTTATAGGAGGAATTCGCATTGAACTTGATGAACCTGAATTATGTAGTATTCTAGGAATCGCCTATGGAGGGTTAGATCTGTACACCGCTAGGAAAGAACTATCTTTTAGTGATTTTCGACATGTGGATGGTGTACGGAACATTTGTCGTCGTCGGGATCTTTTTGATGACATCTGCTCTCTATCCTTTAGGTCTCAACTCCTCCCTTTTCAGATTCGAATACTTCATATTATTCTCCAACACATGGTCGCTCCTAGGCAGGGTCACACTGATGAGGTCACTAGGCTTGATATTGGTCTATTAGATTCTTTTATCCGTAGACGCCATGTGAGCTTATCCTATACTATTCTGTGTCATATGTTGTCCACTCCTAAAGTCTACAATCGATCTCTTCCTTATGGTAGCATCATTACTAAAATCTTGAACCACTTTCAAGTTTCTATCGTTGAGCCTGTTTTTCTCGGGACTCGTAAGCTCGGACGAGAAATTATTTCTGCCATCGGATTCTTTAAGAAGCGTGGGAAATGGGAGAAGACCATATCTTCTAAAAATGAAGACACACTGCTTGCACCAGAGGATGATCATATGCTGAATGATGTCTACTCCAAGGATGAGTTACCTGATTTCTGCCTTGGGGCTAGACCGTCTGTTCCTCGCCGAGCAGCAGCACCTGCAGCACTAGCAGCAGCTGCATCTCAAGATGATGAGCCTACCGAGACTCCGTCCCTCCTACAACATCGGCTGTTCTTAAGGATCGCTTTTAGCAGCTTCTTGACAGAGTGGATGCTCTGTCCCAGCAGCAGCAGCAGCTTCGATCTGATTTTGCAACCTTTCGGGAGCAAATTTCAGATCAACAGATGGAGTTACTTGCGAGCCAGTGTCGCATTCTCGACTACTTTGGATATGACCCCAGCAGCTCGTCTTCACAGCCTCCATCTTAGCTTTTCTGGCCCACTGATATTTGCACAGACATTTCTCATTTCATGTTCTTTGCCTTATGCATATGATGTTATTTGTTTTGTGTTTATGCTTATGATATCTCATGTTAGACTTGTGAACTTGATTTATGCTTGAGTTGGCCTTGGTATTATACTGTTTATCTTGCTCATTATGAAAGTGTGAAATTGTTGGTATGGAGGTTGGTTGATATGGTAGCATATTTATATGGAAGTGTTTTTCTTTTTAACTCTGTGTATTGTTGAGGTAATACTCATATTTAAGGGGAGATTCTGCCAAAAAAAAATTTTCAAGCATAAGTCATTCCTCGTGCCTCTTTCTTTTTTATGATGAAGGGGGAGATAATTGACATTGGCATAAAATTATTTATTTCTTCCAATCAATCCGTTTTAAACTTGTTTGAGATTAAAATTAAAAGAATTTTTTTTAAGGGAGATTAACAAGTCTTTCAAAATCTCACTTAGGGGGAGCACATATTTAGGTGGAGCAAAATTACACAAGTATTTTCTTGATAAGTTTGTCATCATCAAAAAGGGGGAGATTGTTAACCTAAATAATTCCTTACTGATTTTGATGATAACAAACATGATTAAGTTTGATAAATCTTTTGAGGACTCAACATATTTTTTCATCTATTTTTGACAAGATTCATAAAGTATTGTTTATAAAGATTTGGAGTCAAAACAGTCATCTTGTAAAATGGTTCACTACAGCAGTTTTTTTGGAAAATAGCGAACCGACATGTGTAATAAACAGCTCGCCGATTTCAAGCAGAAATGGAGATTAGCCTCTGGACGTAAACGGCACACCGACATGTGTGATAAACGACTTGCCGATATCAACCAGTAGCCTCTGGACCTAAACGGCGAACCAATATTTTCTAAACGGCTCGCCGATATCAACCAGGACTAAAGGGTAGTCTCTGGACCTAAACGGCAAACCGACATGTTGATAAACGGCTCGCCAATATCAACCAGTAGCCTCTAGACCTAAACGGCGATCCGACATCTAGCTAACGGTGATCTGACAATTTAAAAAATCAGCCCAACGGTCATATTGACCAATCAAACGGCGATCCGACAGTTTGCAGAAAGTCAATAACAACTAATTTTCAGCAGCAGCTATAAATAAGTTCATTCAAATTCAAACAAAAGTTGATCACAACACGACTACTGAGCATATACTTGTGAGTACAATCTTCATTGAGCTATTAAAAATACATTCTTGCTTCATCTATCCATATATTGGGTATCATTGTGTAATCTTATATATTGTGAGAGGCGAAACAATTTGTAATCTTTTACTTTGAGTGATTGTAAGTGTTGGGATACACTTGGGTTAAGAGATTGGGGATAATCTCTTATTGTAAAGGTTTATTGACACCTTGGAAGTCAAGTGTAAGCATTTGAAGCTTTGGAGGCTTGCTTAGTGGAATCCTCAAGCCCGGAAAGCTTGGAGGCGTGGACGTAGGCGAGGTTGGCTGAATCACGTAAAAATCTCTGTGTTTGAATCCCTCTTCCCTTATCTTTTTATATTGTGATCAACTTAATTGTTATTGCTTTAAATTTAGATTATATTTGCATTAAGTTTTTCTTTATAAATTGAATAATTTTTAGAATCCCAATTCACCCCCCTCTTGGGTTGCATACTTGCATTTCATACCATGCCTCATGTACAATAGCAACTGGTCATTGTTAGGATACTTAAAAATATGAGAAGTCCAACACGCGACAGTTGAGGATGCAAAATAATTTTGCCCAGTGCTGTAGGAATTGCTGTAACAACTGGTATTAATTTGATGAAAAGCAGTCAGCCCATGAAGAGAGTTTGATCATTCAACTACCTTATTCTCAATTGATTTTTTCACGCAATTTACTTAGTTTATTTTATTACTGCATTTATTGGTCATATTTCCTTACAATTGTTAATTTCGATAGTAAACAGCTTTGAATTTGTTCATCTTGAAATAAAGGTAGATAGCACTATTGTGATTGCTGTAGCATTTCTAGTAACATCAATTCTTGTGGAGATGTTCTTACAATACTCATCACTTTATTACTTGTTGTGCACACTTGCACATTCGCATCAATAATATTAGTATTTATACCCAACAAGTTTTTGATGCCATTGCCGGGGATTGATTGTTTATTTTCGAAGTGTGAAGTAAGTCTTGATAGTGCCAATTTTATCTAATTGTTTTATTTATTGACAGATCAACAATTGTATGCGCAAAGGCAGATATGTTGTATTCCAATTTGATCTTGAGATTGAAAGGACTGTAAGAAGACTGCGAAGAGAACAAAAAAATTAAAAACTATTTCAGACATGGATAATCTGCAGGATGTGGGAAACTTGGACCCTCATGGGCCACTATAACCTGTCAACATTCAAGAGGGGTTGAACGAGCATGTTAATCAGAGACAGCTAGGCAACAACAATATTATTTACATGGCTAATGACAGAGACAAGGCTATAAGGGATTATGTGGTATTAACTGCTCAAGTTGTAGATCATGGGATAGTCAGACCTGAAGTGGAAGCTGCAGACTTTGAACTTAAACTAGTGATGTTCCAGATGCTGCAAACAGTGGGTCAATTCAAAGGACTACCAAATAAAGATCCTCACCTCCATCTTATTCCTTAAGAGATCGAGCAAGTGCATGGTTGAATTCATTACCCACTGATTCCATAACTACATGGAATGACTTGCCTGAGAAATTCCTAATGAAATGTTTTCCACCAACCAAGAATGCAAAATTACGAATTAAGATCACTTTATTTCATCAACTTGAAGATGAGAGTTTGCATGATGCTTGGGAGAGATTTAAAGAACTGATCAGAAGGTGTCCTCATCATGGCATTCCTTGTTGCATACAGTTGGAGACTTTCTATAATAGGTTGAATCCAAGCACGAGATTGACGGTTGATGCTTCAGTAAATGGAGATTTGTTATCTAAATCTTACACTGAAGCTGATAAAATCTTGGAGAGAATTGCCAACAATAATTATCAATGGCCATCAGCTAGACAACCAACAGCAAGAGGTGCAGTAGGGGTACATAATATAGATGCTATTACAATATTATTAGCACAAGTAACCTCATTGACTAACATGGTGAAAGCCATGACTTCTGCTCAAGCAGCAATTAAGCAGATTGGAAAATTGTCTTACGTGTATTGTGGTGAAGAACATGACTTTAATAATTGTCCTAGAAATCCAGCATTAGTAAATTATGTGGGTAATTTCAACCAACAGCTTCAAAACAACCCATATTCAAATACTTACAACTCTGGATGGAAGCAACACCCAAATTTCTCATGGAGTAGTCAAAATCGAAATGCCCCACTATTGAATGGATAGAACAGGAACACTCAACCACCTGGTTTTCATCAATAGAGTCAAGGACAAAAACACACCAGCTAAGATCCAACCACTTCATTGGAAGCACTGATTAAGGAATACATTGCAAAGAATTAAGCAATTGTGCAGAGTTAAGCTGTATCCTTGAGAAACCTGGAAAACCAATTGGGACAGCTTGCCACAGCAATGAGTAGCAGAACTCAAGGAAGTTTACCCAACAACACATAAGATCCAAGAAGAGAGGGGAAGGAACACTGCAAAGTAATCAACTTAAGATCTGGAAAGAACATTGATATCCTAGTTGATGTGACTAAAAATGGGGCTGGAATTTAATTCCTCACAAAAACCACCTCAAGATGAGAGTATGTTACAACAACCCAGCCATCAAGACACTGGTGTTAGAGAAATCCAGCATTAGTAAATTATGTGGGTAATTTCAACCAACAGCTTCAAAACAACCCATATTCAAATACTTACAACTCTGGATGGAAGCAACACCCAAATTTCTCATGGAGTAGTCAAAATCGAAATGCCCCACTATTGAATGGATAGAACAGGAACACTCAACCACCTGGTTTTCATCAATAGAGTCAAGGACAAAAACACACCAGTTAAGATCCAACCACTTCATTGGAAGCACTGATTAAGGAATACATTGCAAAGAATTAAGCAATTGTGCAGAGTTAAGCTGTATCCTTGAGAAACCTGGAAAACCAATTGGGACAGCTTGCCACAGCAATGAGTAGCAGAACTCAAGGAAGTTTACCCAACAACACATAAGATCCAAGAAGAGAGGGGAAGGAACACTGCAAAGTAATCAACTTAAGATCTGGAAAGAACATTGATATCCTAGTTGATGTGACTAAAAATGGGGCTGGAATTTAATTCCTCACAAAAACCACCTCAAGATGAGAGTATGTTACAACAACCCAGCCATCAAGACACTGGTGTTAGGGGTGAAGCTGCAACAACTATAGAAGGAAATCAACTAGTACATGTTGAGAAAGAAGTTGCAACACCAATAGCCAACCCCTACAACAAACCAAACGAGCAGAGTTTGGTACCTCCTAAAGCTACCCAGCAGTTTAGGCATCCACCTCCTTTACCACAGAGATTTCAAAAGCAAAAACAAAACAAGCAGTTCAACAAATTCCTGGAAGTGCTGAAGCAATTACACATCAACATACCTTTTGTGGAAGCTTTGGAGCAAATGCCTAATTATGTGAGATTTCTAAAAGAAATATTGGCAAGAAAGAGAAGGTTGAGAGAATTTGAAACTGTTGTTTTAACACAGGAAAGCAGTCATATGCTCCAAAGTAAGATTCCTCAAAAATTGAAAGAACCAGGAAGCTTCACAATACCATGTTCCATTGGAACTAGGTACAATGGTAGAACACTCTGTGATTTCAGAGCCCATATTAATCTAATACCATTATCTGTATTTAAGTAGTTGGGAGTAGGAGAATGTAGGCCAACAATAGTTGAAATACAAGTATGCAACCCAAGAGGGGGGGTGAATTAGGATTCTAAAAAATTATTCAATTTATTAAGAAAAACTTAATGCAAATATAATCCAAATTCAAAACAATAACAATTAAGTTGATCACAATATAAAAAGGATAAGGGAAGAGAGATTCAAACACGAAGATTTTTATGTGGTTCGGCCAACCTCGCCTACGTCCACACCTCCAAGCTTTCCGGGCTTAAGGATTTCACCAAGCAAGCCTCCAAGGCTTCAAATGCTTACACTTGACTTCCAATGTGTCAATAACCTTTACAACAAGAGATTATCCCAATCTCTTAACCCAAGTGAATCCCAACACTTTCAATCACTCAAAGATAAAAGATTATGAACTTGTTTTGCCTCTCACAATATTTAAGATTACAAAATGATACCCAATATGTGAATAGAAGAAGCAAGAATGTATATAAAGCTCAATGAAGATTGTATTCTCAAGTATAAGCTCAGAAATCATGCTGTGATCAAACCTTGTTTGAATTTGAATGAGCTTATTTATAGCTGCAGCCGAAAACTAGCTGTTATTAACTTTCTGCATACTGTCAGATCGTCGTTAGCTAGATGTCAGATCACCATTTGACTGGTCAATATGACCGTTGGGCTGATTTTTCAAATTGTCGGATCGCCGTTAACTATATGTCAGATCGCCGTTTAGGTCCAGAGGCTACTGGTTGATATTAGTGAGCCGTTTATCACAAATGTTAGTTCGCCGTTTAGGTCCAGAGGCTATTGGTTGATATCGGCGAGCCGTTTATCACAAATGTCGGTTCGTCGTTTATGTCCATATACTAATCTCCATTTCTGCTTGAAATCGGCAAGCCGTTTATTACACATGTTAGGTCGCTGCTTTCCACAAGAAACTGCTGCAGTGAACTGTTTTGCAAGATGATTGTTTTGACTCCAAATCTTTATAAACATTACTTTATTAGACTTGTCAAAAATAGATGAAAATTATGTTGAGCTCTTAAAAGATTTATCAAACTTTAATCATGTTTGTTATCATCAAAATCAATAAGGAATTATTTAGGTTAACAATCTCCCCCTTTTTGATGATGATAAACTTCTCAAGAAAATACTTGTGTAATTTTGCTCCCCTTAAATATGTGCTCCCCCTAAGTGAGATTTTAAAAGACTTGCTAATCTCCCTTAAAAAAAATTCATTTAACTTTAATCTCAAACAAAATTTTAAACACGACAGATTGATTTGATAAATAATTTATGCCAATACAATTATCTCAATTATCTCATTACCGACAAATAATTTATGCCTATACCAATTATCTCAATTATCTCATTACCGACAAATAATTTATGCCTATACCAATTATCTCAATTATCTCATTACCAACAAATAATTTATGCCTATACCAATTATCTCAATTATCTCATTACCAACAAATAATTTATGCCTATACCAATTATCTCAATTATCTCATTACCGATTATCTCTCCTTCATCATCAAAAAGAGATAGGCGTGAGGAATGACTTATGTTTGGAAAAATTTTGGCAGAATCTCCCTGAAATATGAGTATATCCTCAAGAATACATAGAGTGAAAAAGAAACACTTCCATATAAATATGCCATTGTATCAACCGACCTTCATACCAACAATTACACACTTCCATAATGAGCAAGATAAACAATATAATACTAAAGCCAACTCAAGCATAAATCAAGTGCACATGTCCAACATGAAATATCATAAGCATAAACACAAAACAAATAACATCATATGCATAAGGCAAATAACATGAAATAAGAGATGTCTGTACGAATATTAGAGGGGTAGAGAAGCTAAGATAGGGGCTGTGAAGACGAGCTGCCGGGGTCATATCCAAAGTAGCTGAGAATGCGACGCTGGCCCGCAAGTAACTCCATCTGCTGATCTGAAATTTGCTCTCGAAAGGTTGCAAAATCATATCGAAGCAGCTGCTGCTGCTGGGACAGAGCATCCACTCTGTCCCGAAGTTGTTGGAAGCGATCCTCAAGAACAGCCGATGCTGCAGGAGGGACGACAATCTCAGTAGGCTCGTCATCCTGAGATGCAGCTGCTTCTGGTGCTGCTGGTGCAGCTGCTCGGCAAGGAACACGCGGTCTAGCCCCAAGGAAAAAATCAGGTAACTCATTCTCGGAGTAGACGTCATTCAACATACAATCATCCTCTAGTGCAAGCAGTGTGTCTTCGTTTTTAGAGGATGTGGTCTTTTCCCATTTCCCACACTTCTTAAAGAATCTGATGGCAGAAATAATTTCTCGTCCGAGCTTACGAGTCTTGAGAAAAATAGGCTCGACGATAGGAACTTGAAAGTGGTTCAGGATCCTAGTAATGATGCTGCCATAAGGAAGGAATCGGTTGGAGACTTTAGGAGTGGACAGCATATGACACAGAATAGTGTAGGATAAGCTCACATGGTGTCTATGGATAAGAGAGTCTAATAGACCAATGTCAAGCCTAGTTACCTCATCAGTGCGACCCTGTCTAGGAGTGACCATGTGTTGGAGAATAATGTGAAGTATTTGAATCTGAAAAGGGAGGAGTTGAGACCTAAAGGATAGAGAGTAGATGTCATCGGAAAGATTCCGACGACGACAAATGTTCCGTACACCATCCACATGGCGGAATTCACTAAAAGATAGTTCTTTCGTAGCGGTGTACAGATTTAACCCTCCATAAGCTATTCCCAGAATACTACATAAGTCGGGTTCATTAAAAGCAATGCGAATTCCTCCTACAGATGTATAAAGCTCGTCACGACGAGTAGAGGGGAATTCTATGTTAGAATAAAAGACTCGAACTAGATTTTCATAAATTGGTTCTTCAATACTTAATGTTTGCTTCCAATGACTAAGCATTTGAGTAATGGAGTGACCACAAATAGTGATATCCGAAAACTCCGAATTGTTAAAAGAAAAAGAGGGAGTTACGGGTTTACCCATGAAT
This sequence comes from Citrus medica, assembly GCA_002013955.2. NCBI lineage: Eukaryota > Viridiplantae > Streptophyta > Magnoliopsida > Sapindales > Rutaceae > Citrus > Citrus medica. The sequence continues at coordinate 77,453 of MKYO02026216.1, forward strand.
TTCTCACGAAATCGCTGAGCAGAGGTGGCATCGGAAAAATGAAGACTGTCGAAGTTTTGAGGAGGAGACCTGGGTGGACTAGAACGTCGCGGAGCAGTGTGCTTGGTTCGAGCACGCCTCTGGGGTCGTTCCGCCATAGATGAGTTGGGAAAAAGAATCAATGGAAACAAAGTTTGAGAGATTAGATAGTGAATGTGGGTGTAAATGTGGTTGGAAAATGAAGAAATTTGGGTCAAAATGAACAAAGGAGATTCGGCTGGTTCTAGGGTTTCAAGATGAGATTTTTCAAATTTTAAAGAGAAAAGAAGGATTTTAATCGGTTAAAAGGTGCTAGAGATGATGAAAATGATTTGTAATGCTTCAATTTGGTTAAAAAAGACAAGAAAAGTGATGGATTTGAGAGGAGAGAACTGGGGCAGTCGCGGGTTGGAGTGAGAGAGAGAGAGAGAAAGAGAAACGAAAATGAGGAGGAAGACAAAGGACTGTTCAATTAACGCGTGGTAACGGCGAGCCGTTATAGAGAAAACGGCGAGCCGACAGAGTCCAGAGAGTCCTCCAAAAAATTTTGTATCAGGACAGCGAGCCGATAGATAGTTATCAACAAACCGATAATGCCCAGAAAACTTTCCATTGGTTCTGCCCAAAATGGTTAGCCGTTTATTGAAATAACGGCAATCCGTTTTCTACAACTTATGATTTCGCACATGTATTTTGATATTTGGCTACTTATTAATACATTTCAAGATCATTGTATTGATCCAAAATGATTTGAGTGCCAGTTCAATGCATAATTCAATATATGTATTGCAACAATTAATTCATATATTTTCAAATATACATACACATCACATGTATATTACGATTGAGCATTCCATAGATATTAAAGCATCAAGTCATAGATCAATCAATGTTAATAGACTCAATAGCATGAATAAAGATATTAATGTGAAAACTTCATCATCCCAAGTTCATGCCGAATTTTGGAAAATTGTTCTTCGCAAAGTGGTTTTGTAAAAATATCGGCAAGTTGTTTTTCAGTAGAAATAAACTCTAATGCAATGTCTCTTTTTTTAACATGATCTCTCAAGAAAAGATGTCTTATTTCTATATGCTTGGTTCGAGAGTGTTGAATGGGATTCTTTGAAAGATTAATAGCACTAGTATTATCACACTTAATAGGAATTTGTTCAAGATTAATGCCATAATCTCTAAGTGTTTGTTTCATCCAAAGTGCTTGTGCACAACAACTTCCGGCAACTATATATTCAGCCTCGGTAATTGAAAGTGTGACAAAATTTTGTTTCTTGCTAAACCATGAAATAAGAGAGTGTCCTAGAATTTAGCAAGTACCACTAGTGCTCTTCCTATCCACTTTATAACCAGTGAAGTCCGCATCCGAATAACATATTAAATCTATGAGTTCCCCTAGGATACCAAAGGCCAATATCTATGGTTCCACTCAAATAATTAAAAATTCTTTTAACAGCAAGCAAATGAGATTCCTTGGGACATGACTGAAATCTTGCACACAAACATACACTAAACATGATATCGGGTCTACTTGCAGTCAAATAAAGTAGGGATCCGATCATACCTCGATACATTTTGAT
>MKYO02026216.1:80088-98399 GCA_002013955.2 Citrus medica
AAATTTAATTGTGTTGAGCGGAATGATGATGGTGGACAAAGAGCTAGAGGACTTTCAGTCTTCTCTCAGAATGTTTGACCTTTTGGTAAAGCTCAGAGTGAGTTATCACAACAGAGATCGATATTGTGTTGACACAAGTAATTCTATAATGTTGATTTTGATGACAACAAACCTTGTATATTTTTTATTAAACATGTCAGAGCTATTAATATTAAACAAACTCTTAAAGTCGTATAATATTTTAGACATGTTTAAGAATCTAGATAACCGTTTAGTTATCTAGAAAAACATGTTCTACAAAAGGTTGTTAAAATGCTGATTTTGGAAAATAACGGTGAGCCGTTTGTTGAAAACAACAAACGATAATTTCCAGAAAGCGTATTATACAAAAGGTAGTCAAAATATTGATTTTAAAAAATAACAGTGAACCATTTATTACAAATGATGAACCGATAATTACCAGAAAAAAATTAGATTGTAACCGTGAACTGTTTAGTAAGAATGGTTAGCCAAAATTTATTTTGCAGGTCCTTGGAAATAAACAGTTAACCGATAACTTCAAATGGTGAACCAACTATTTGAAATCTTAGCATAATGGTCATTTGGACTAGTCAAAACAATAAACTCACAACAGTTAACGGCAATATGAGTTTTCTTAGAAAGTCAACAACGGCTAGTTTTCAGCTCCAAGTATAAAATGACTCAATCAAATTCAAACAAGAATAAATCTAAGAGTTATCATTGAGCTTGCTACTAAGTATACAACCACTATTGAGCTTTAAACTTGTTTTTGTTTTATTGATTCACACTTTGAGCTTTTATTTGTAATCTTTATTTTTGAGTAATTATAAGTATTGAGATACACTTGTGTTTAGAGATTGAGGATAATCTCTTGTTATAGAGGTCTATTAAATCCTTGAAAGTCATTTGTAAGTATTGTTGAAGTAGTAAATAGAAGGTAGGAATATAACAATTAGCACTATCGGGTAAGAAACTTAGCACATCATTAGAAGCACCACCAAAGCTTGAGCTCAAATCGTTAGCTAACACTTCAGAATATGCATTCCTAAGAGATGAAAATACTTTTTTTTATGATAAGCAAAAGAGTAAGCTATTAAGTGTTTAAAAAGATCATAAAGAAGCATTATGATGGAACATCACCGACATAAAAGGAATAAACCGTAGATTGCATGCATTATTCATCTTGACGAAAATGCTAACCTATTAGGGAAATATAATGTTGGTTAAACCCCAATATGAAAGAAGTTATTAGAGTGGAAGTCCTTAAACTATTGGATGCAGGTATTATTTACCCTATTTCGGATAGTTCTTAGATCAGTCTTGTATAAGTTGCCCACAAAACTTCAGGAGTCACATTAATTACCAATGTCGTCAATGAACTAATACTCACTAGAGTAATTACAAGATGGCATGTATGTATTGATTATATAAAAATAAATTTTCGCACATGAAAATACCATTTTTCATTACCATTTATTAATCGAATGTTGATAGATTAATAGATCATGGCTTATTTTGCTTTTTCGATAGCTACTTAAGATATATCCATTTTCACTTGTCCTTTTGGCACATCTGTACATGAGATAATGTCATTTGGATTATGTAATACATCTACCACATTTTTATGATGCATGTTAAGTATTTTTTTGATATGGTTGGACGTTGCCTTGAAGTTTATAGGGATGAATTTTCTATTTTTGGTAATTCATTGGATTAGTGTTTACATCATCTAATGTTAGTTCTGCAGAGATGTATAGAGAAAAATTTGGTCTTGAACTAAGAAAAGTTGTATTCTATGGTGAAACAAGGTATTGTTTTCGATCATATTATTGAGTGTTAGAAAATATATATTTACAAAGGAGAAAATCGTCTTTTTACATTTCAAGTCTTACTAACACCCTTACTTTTATGTATTTAACCTTCTTGTGATTTAATTACGTGTGTTTTATTTTAATTAAGTATTTTATGTATTTTAGGGGCATCATGGTCATTTCACAATAAACGAGAAATCAGACGGCAAAACGGACATCACTTTTGAACTCAGGACAGTCGAAAACCTTAGGAGGAGTATAAAAGGAAAAATGTCATTGTTCACATATACGGTATTGTCTACGTTACTGTTTACGACACTGTTCACATCGACGAACCGATGACATGGCATTGACCGATGATGTGGCATTGACCGATGAGGTGTCGCGATCCTGTTGGACTAAAATTCTTATGTACTGTTGATCTATGACGTGGCAGGATATCAGTGGACCAAAAATCTCGCGTATGGTACATGCATTACACAGGATTATTTTCAACCAAATCACGTCACTGTTCAAACCGGTTGACTGTTCAAACCACGTACTATTGACTGATGACGTGGTGCAATCCTGAGCGTCCAAATTGTTTTTAATTCGATGGCCATGATTTACTCAATGTATCTATAAAAATGGGACCTCTCCCCCCTAATTTGGCATCTCTGAATCCATTTTTGGGCTCAATTTTTTGTAATTCCTTCTCCATCTTGTATTTTTTACGTATATTAATAAATTTCCATTTTATCCATAGTTTAATTATCAGTAGCTAATTTTCTTTTAAGCTTGGGTTGAAGGTGAAGTCTCAATATGTGTCATGGGCTTTATTTGATAAATTTAATTTCTCTTCCCCTCCGGTTTTTGTGGATGTTTTGACTTCTCATCGACAAATAATAATAATCTTGTCTAGATACCGCACTGGTTTCACCGGTTCCCTAGTACAAGGTTATTATTATTTTGCACGATAAGCCCTTAGCACCATATTGATTAGAGTGTAGTTCATGAGGTGTGAATTTTCCCCTCATGATTTAATTGACATTAATAAGGAATATTTAGCTCATGGTACATGTTGATACGGATCCAGATACCCTAGTGCATCATTTCAATAGATTTCACTTCAGTTTATTCTCGCCATTTTAATTTAAGTTTTAGAATATTCCAAATCATCTTTACCATAAATACAACCACCCATTTAGAAAAATTAATTCTACACATAATTAAAATCCACCTCCTCATGGGATCGACACTCGTCACCATTGATCTATTATACAATAGATTCGTGCACTTGCGAGTTTAATAAAATTTGCACAACACATATAATTTCGAACAGAGTTATTGAGGTTGACAAAGCAAAGGTGGATCTTATTTCCAAACCTTTATGTAATTTACTTGCTAAGGATGTACCTTTTATCTTTGATAATTCATATCTGGAGACATTTGACATGTTAAAGTAGTTGTTGACCTCATCACACATTATCAACCACTAAACTTGAACTTACATTTTGAACTCATGTTTAATGCATTTGATTATACAGTAGGAGCAGCACTTGACCAAAGAGTTGATCGAATTCCTTATGTCATTTACTACGTTAGTATGACATTAAATTATGTACAATTGAGTAAATTGGAAAAGAAATGCTAGCAGTAGTATTTGCATTAGAAAAATTTTGATCTTATCTCGTAACATGTAAAATAATTGTGCTCATAGATCACGATACTCTTCAATATCTTCTTACAAAGAAAGATGCAAAGGCCAGAGTAATTTGTTGGGTGCTATTTTTTGCGGGGATTTGACCTTGAGTTCATAGATAAAAAAGGCACATAAAGTGTGATGGCATATCATCTCTCTCGCCTCAATTTTGACATAGTTCTAGAACCTTTATGATTGAATGAATCATTTCCAAATGAACAACTAATGAGTGTGGAAGTGCTGCTATAGTATGATGATATAGTTAACTATGTTGTTATAGGTCGACTTCCAGAGCATTGAACCAAGTAGGATAAAGTCAAATTTTTATTGAAATAAAGAATTTATTTTTGGATGATCCTTATCGTTTCAAATACTGCGCGGATCAAATTGTCAAACTATGTGTCCAGAAAGTGTATTTTAAAATATCCTTTCATTTTGCCTTGAACAAGTTTGTAGAGGCCATTTTAGTCTAAGAAAATAGCTGCTAAAGTTTTACAATGTAGTCTCTATTGGCCGACCTTATTTCGAGATACTTATACTTTTTGTTCTTCCTGTGATAGGTGTTAGCGTATGGAAAGCATTATATAAAGGAACATGATTGCACTAAGTCCTATTCTGGTGGTCGAAATTTTTGATGTATGGGAAATCGATTTCATGAAACCCTTTCCTCGTTCTTTCGGCCATAAATACATATTAGTTATTATCGACTACGTGTCAAAGTGGGTAGAAGTAATTTCATGAAAAACCAACAAATATAAAGTGGTAATAGGATTCTTGAAAAGCAACATTGTCTCATACTTCAGATTTCCTTGGGCAATAATCAGTTATAGTAGTACCCACTTTTGTAAACAAATCATTCAAAATGCTTATAGCAAAATACTCCATCACACACTGGGGTCTACCTTATATCATCCATAAACCAATGGCCAAGTTGAGATCGCCAATAGAGAAATAAAGCACACATTAGAAAAGACAGTAAGACTAGATAGAAAATACTGGTCATTGAGACTCAATGATGTATTATGGGCATATCGAATGGCTTTCAAGACACCTATTGAGATGTCACCTTATAGGCTTGTATATGGAAAAACTTGTCACCTACTTGTGGAACTTAAGCACTGTGCATATTGGGCCATTAAGAAATTCAATTGTGATATGCAACAGGCTAGTTCGAAAAGAAGATTGCAATTAGCAAAACTTAAGGAAATTCACAATGATGCATACGAAAAGGCTTGGCTTTTGGCCACCAGCCTATAGGCCAAAAGGCTTGGCTTTTTAATTTGTTTTGATTTAGTTGTGCTCACGTGCTCTCCACTTTGACTTCTAATGAACCCATTTTAATTTGGCTATTATTTCTCATGTGATTTTATTATAAATTGGGACAATGAATTTAATCGTAGTTTGGCCTTATTCCCCACGACAACAAATCTAAATAATCTTCAATTCTTTTTAATTTTGACTCCTTAAGCTCAAATTATTCTTAATCTTCAATTTATTACCCTATTTAGTAAAATAATTTAACCAACTAAAAATAACAAATAAGAATAAACTCTCGAATATATAATAAAGGGGAGAATGTGTATATATTATATGCTCATCACTTAGACTGATGTAGTTAGGGCTGGTAGAATTCCCCAAATCTCATAAGAATTTAGGATCTCGGCCCGTTCCAAATGAGATTTAGAATAAAATTTTATTCTGATTTATTATTTAGACCAGGATTCAGGACATTTAAAAATCCCATCAGAATCTCGAAAGGCCCGAAATATAAGTTTCCTTAAATATATGACAAGTTGGTTTAATGAATTACATATATCGGATATGGCGGTCATATATGTATGACAAGATATTTAGTTTAACATATATATGAGATGTCGGTTGTTGAGTGTTAGAAAATGCATATTTATAAAGGAGAAAATCATCATTTTACATTTCATGTCTTACTAACAACCCTTACTTTTATGTATTTAAGCTTCTTGTAATTTAATTATGTGTGTTTTATTTTAATTAAGTATTTTATGTATTTTAGGGGTATCATGGTCATTTCACAATAAACGAGAGATCAGATGGCAAAACGGACATCACTTTTGAACTCAGGACGGTCGAAAACCTTAGGAGGAGCATAAAAGGAAAAATGGTACTGTTCACATGTACGGTACTATTCATATGTACGGGCACTGTCTACGTTATTGTTCACGGCACTGTTCACATAGGCGGATCGATGACGTGGCATTGACCGATGATGTGGCATTGACTGATGAGGTGTCATGATCCTGTTGGACTAAAATTCTTATGTACTGTTGATCGATGACGTGGCAGCATATCAGTGGTCCAAAAATCTCATGTACAGTACATGCAACACACAGGATTATTTTCAACCAAACCGCGTCACTGTTCACCCGGGTCAAACCGTGTTACTGTTCATCTGCGTGGTCAAACCGTGTACTATTTACGCAGACTGTTGATTGATGACGTGGCGCAATCCTGAGCATTCAAACTGTTTTTAATCCGATGGCCATGATTTACTCGATGTATATATAAAAAGGGGGCCTCCCCCCCTAATTTGATATCCCTGAATCCATTTTTGGACTCCATCTACATCTTGTATTTTCTACATATTTTAATAAATTCTCATTTTGCACCTAGTTCAATTATGAGTAGCAAATTTTCTTTCAAGCTTGGGTTGAAGGTGAAGTCTTAACATGTGTCATGGACTTTATTTGATAAATTTATTTTCTCTTCTCCTCTAGTTTTTGTGGATGTTTTGACTTCTCGTCGACAAATAATACTAATCTTGTCTAGTACCGCCTTGGTTTCACCGGCCCCCTAGTACAAGGTTATTATTATTTGGCACGATAAGCCCTTAGCACCATATTGATTACAGCGTGGTTCATGAGGTGTGGATTCCCCCCTCATGATTTAATTGGTATTAATAAGGAATATTTAGCCCATGATGCATGTTGATACAGATCCAGATACACAAGTACGTCATTTCAATAGAATTCTCTTCAAATTATTTTCGCCATTTTAATTCCAAATTTAGGATAATTTGAATCACTTCCACCACAAATCCAACCACCCATTTACAAAATTAATTCTATACACAATTAAAATCCACCTCCTCGTGGGATCGACACTTGTCACCATTAGTCTATACTACAATAGATTCGTGCACTTACGAGTTCAACAAAATTTGCACAACATCGATTATATGAGTATGACATATAAGTTAAAGCGGACTCCCCATTCATTAGATAGAGAAGATCACCAAGATTTTGTGATCCGTTGCCGAACTTATTCCAATTCCAAGATCTCGGATCGAATCGATATTGATATATTGATTCGATCCGAGATCTCTTATTGAATTGCTCATTCAATGAGCATTCTCAATATTATGCCTTGAAGAGGACTCGAACCTCCACGCTCTTAAGCACAAGATTTTGAGTCTCGTGTGTCTACCATTTCACCACCAAGGCATCTTGAAAGTGAATTGTATTCCATGAAGATGATATCTATCTAGTGTGATGCATGGAATATATAACAAGGGTGGAGTGTTGGAGTGGAGTATTTCTAGTGATCGGTCGTGTCATATAGGCCCCAATCGGACATAAGCATAGGACATGTCGTTTGTCACAAAATCTACAGCATATGATAAAAAACTTATGTCATCTAGGACAATTTGGGATCCCTATTACAACGCTTTTTGTCTCAATTTTTTGTTCGGGACAAGATGAAGATTGGCAAGCCCTGGCTCATCCTGTCCCATTGCAAACCCTAGATGTAACAAATTAAATTTAGGATATGGTGAACAATTGAATCTCTTATATAATTTTACAATTGAGATATTATTGGCTCTTATTTTTTTATTTATTGTTTTTGTTCGTAGGTCACGTGGTGTATTTGCCTATATGAGCATTGTAATATTATGGGTGGCTTTGTATTAGTCATTGCTTTGCTAGTTAGATTCAACTTATCGTATGTGACAGTGGGAGATGTAAGACATGAGTGGGTTGAAATACTAACTAGGCAACCCAAGAGAGGGGTGAATTGGGATTTTAAAAATGAAGCTAAGTAAATCACACAACAATTTAATCTATTGCCTTAATCAAATTGAAAACAATAAATTTAATCATGCACAATATTAAAAGAGTAAGGGAAAAGAAAACAAACACAAATACAAAGATTTTACAATTGACTTTTAAGATGTCAATGAACCTTTACAATCAAGAGATTACTTCCCCAATCTCTTTACCCCAAGTGTTTCTCACACTTGTACACTCACAATTTGATGAGAAATGAAAATTACAACAATGAAACTCTTTTTAAGAGTGGATAGATAAATGGTAGCTCAATGAAGATTTAATCTATGATGATTTTTGAATTTGAAGCTCAATATAAGTTGTGTCCACTTGTTTATGCTTGCAAAGATTACTAAAAATAGATTGGATTTGAGTTTATATAGTTTGAACTCAAAACCTAGCCGTGATGCACTTTTTGGTGATAACTGGCTTACCGTTTAGGGACATCCGGTTAGCCGCTTAATATTACCGTTACAGCCAAAATTTGAATTTATAAACATCCAGTATGCCGCTTATGAAATCTGGATAGCTATTTATATTCCAGAAGCTTTCTGTCCAAATCCAGTATGCTGTTTGTTAGGATCCAGATAGCCGCTTGCTACAGTCGGTACAGTGAACTATTTTTTAAAATTATAGTTTGACCCTAAAACTTTATATAATTATATTTTGGCCTAAAATATTATGAAACTTTGAAAATAAGTCTAATTTCATAATTTCAAAATAATACTTTGTCAATCCCAAAATTTTATGAAATTATGATATTACCCAAAAGTATGTGAAATTATAGAATGACTCATAATATTTAAATATTTTCAAATAAGTCCAAATCCGAAATTCAAAACAATTATTATTTAAAAACAAAGATGGCAAAGCTCTTTCATTTTAGTCCATATCTTGAAAAACAACCAATTTAATAAAATCATTTTTCATTAAATATAAAAACTTTATAATGTGAAAATAATGATTTATTTAAAATGTATAAAAATAGTTTGAGCTTAAAAGATTAATCATTCTTAATCTTATTTGTCATCATTAAAATCAACATTATGGAAACATATATGTTAACTTGGGTCACCCATAATAGCTTGACCTACTCGAAAGTAACTATTATATGGTAGCTATCAAATCTTAAATACGTGGAGAGCAATTCTGTATGTTTTTTGTTTTTAAGGCGAAGTTAATGTTAATATATATATTTGTATAATATTGATTTCTATGATAACAAACTAGACGAACACAGTTAGAGTCTTTAAATGATCAAATTCTTTGGCCGTATGAAGTTTTTTAGACATAAATAAGATTCTAAAAACAAACAGATAGCCACTAATTTTATTCAGCAAAAAGAAATTTACAGTTTTGATTTTGGAAGATAACGGTGAACCATTTATTGAAAAATGGTTAACCGATAAATTTTAGAGAGCAACTTAACTGAAAACGGTGAACTGTTTAGCACAAATGTGTAGCTGATTATTTCTTGTAGGTTTATAAAATTAAACAGTAAACCAACACCTCCAGTCGATAAGCTATCTTTGAGAAGATCAATTACTAAAATTTAATAGTAGACCAACAACTCCGAACAATGAACGAATTATTCAAAATTCTATGTAACTATAACTTGCACAAAGTCAAAATGGCGATTATACAACAGTAGATGATGATCTGATTATTCCCAAAAAGTCAACAATGACATGTTTTTCAGCTCCAACTGTAAAAAGTCTCAATCAAATTCAAATGGTAACGGATTATACAACCTTGTTAGAGCTTGAAACTTGTTATTCATTCATCAAATCACGCTTTGAGTTTTCATTTGTAAACACATACAATGTGTGAGAGAAAATTTTATGTAATTTTCCTTTTAATATCAAATTCAGTGTTTAAGAGTGTGAGAAACACTTAGGTTAAGATGTTTGGGATAACCTCAAATTAACACATTGGAAGTCAATTGTAAAGATTTTGAAAGCCTTAAGGTGTAAGGCTTTGATAGTGGAATACTCAACTCCGATGAGTTTGGAGGCGTAGACGTAGACAAAGTTTGCTGAACTACGTAAAAATTCAATACTCTTTCCTTCATCTTTTTATATTTTGATTATTGTGATATATTTTTTATTTACATAATTTTATTTCATATTTGCATTACGTTTTGATTTAATTTCTTCATAATTTTTCTTTAAAAACCCAACTCACCCTCCTATTGGCTTGTTTAGCTAATATTTCATTTGGTATCAAAGCGAGGTTCTTTGGTTAAGACTTAATCGTCTAGAGTAAAAGATCTAGAGAAACCTAAAATGATTCCATTTTTAGGGAAGGTCAGTCTATTATTAAATCACCATATTTTGATGGAAATGACTATCCATACAGGAAAACTAGAATGAGAATTTACTTGCAAGTTTTAGATTATGAGATTTAGAAAATTGTTTATGATGGTCTACAACCTTCATGTGAATGGAAATGATTTTTATTTTGTGCTTTATATAAAAAGGAGTTTCATAGAGTTTCAAGTTGCTTTAATGCTTATGAAATTTGGAGGAAGTTACAAGTTGTTTATGAAGAAACAAACCAACTAAAAGAGTCTAAGATTAGTAGATACACTAGGTAATAGAAATTGTTCCAAATGGAATAAAATGAGAGTGTTCGTTTAATGTATACTCAATTCACGAACATTTTAAACACTATAAGAGCCTTAGGAAAGACTTTTTCCAACAGCTAGAAGGTTAAGAAAATAATTAGATCCTTACCAAAGGAATGAGGACCTAAGAGAACTACTATTGAGGAAATACTTTAATTATTGATGATTTAATTGGCTCATTTATTTCTTGTGAAGAAGATTTGACAACTGAAAGAAGTGATGAAGACAAGTAGAGGAAGTGCATTACTGTTAAAGCTTTAAAATCTAAAAGTTATAAAGAGAGCAAATTCAAATATGAAGATATGGCAATGATTGCCAGAAAATTTAGAAAGTTCTTGAAGAAATCAAATGAACGAAAAAAGTTTAAAAACTGCAAGAATCAAAAGGAGAAGAAGAAAATAATTACTTGCTATGAATACAATAGGCCTAGCCATATAAGATCAGAGTGTCCTCTTTTTAACAAACTCAAAAAGAAAGCTATGGTGGCAACATAGGATGATAATGATGGGGAGATCTCAGATGAGGATGAATCACATGAAATGTCAAAGCTGGCACTTATGGCAATAAGAGAAGAAATTGACGAGGTAAATGATCTCCCCTCTTCTGATGAATTATTTGAAGCATTCACTGAATTGCGTAGTGATTTAAAGAAGATTGGAATGAAAAATGTTTCTCTTAAAAAGAAAATGCTGGAAATTTCAAGTGAGAATGATGTTTTGTAAAAACAAATTTATTCTTTAAATGAAGAGATTAAAGAATTTAAAGTGGAGAATAAAACATTACTTGATAGGATTGCATTATTAAAGGAAAACAGAGTACTTCATATGTACATGAAAAGTTACGTGTTAATGATTGGATTAAGAAAAATAAAACTTTAAAGAAGAAGAACAATAAGCTCAATGATATTGTGTTAAAGTTCACAAATGGTCAAAAGAATTTGAAAACATTACTCTAAAAAATGTGTCTTTGATAAAGGAAAACTTGAGTATAAGCCTAATTTGAAACAAAAATATTAGAAAAATACTTTGTTAAGGTTACCTTCATTAGTAATCATAAAATTGTTTGTCATTATTGATTAGTGTTAAAAATTGTATGTTTACTAAAGGGTAAAAATATTATTTTGTGCTTCTATTATAATTTATATTTGTAATTATGTAACATATTGTGAATTTCTAAGTATTTTTTTAAATATTTGATTTTGTGTATTTTTGTATGTTTATTAGGTAAAAAATAATAATTTCACGCAATTTGAAACTCCAAACAAATGTACAGATGTTAAAGTTGGATTCCAGAAGACCAAAAAATTAGGTCATTGTACAAGAGAATCCGAGACTTTTGTTGTAAATTATAAGTTTTTACTACGGTAAATGTGGTAATTGTGAAATTATAAGTATTACCATGTTAGGTGTAGTAATTGTTAGTGGAATATGTTGGATGTGCTTGAGTAGATTAAATTAGGTTTATGTTTTATTAGTGGGACAAATGTATGGCTAAGATGTAATTAGCTTTATTTATTTGTGTTGTGTAGATTAAAATGTATTAGTATAAATAGAGAGAGGGGGAACACACCTCTACACCTCTTTTTTTTTTCTATTCTTTCCTTTCAAATTCTTTTTCTTATATCTCTTTGTAATATATTTTTAATAAATAAAATTAATTTTATTTTTATTTTATTTTAATTTTTAAATATTTTTAAATAATGTTTTTTTCAATTTTAATAAATTTCTTTATGTCAAATAGTTTAGCTAAATACTATTAGTTAGGGTAAGGTAAAACTCTTAATAGAAAAATATTATTTAATCAAATTTTATTTTTAATTATATAAATTAAATTATTTTCTATTTAATTTTATCAATTTTTATATTTTAAAATTTTGATTTATTGTAGACAAACATGAGAGTTTGCCACAATGAATTCTTAATATCTTATTATAAAGTATGGTAAAATGGTATTTTGACTTATTGTAAACAATTTAAGTTTTGACACATTAAGTACTTAATCCATAATAAAATTAATGGGAAAATAATTGTAATTTATATAATTAATCTTTTGGGGAATAAAATATAAATAAAAATAATTTATTAAATTGTATTTTTTATAAGAAGTGGATCCATAACGCTAACTAATTTAATTTCATAGTTTTTCTCAAATTAAATTGCATATATTTAAATTCTATTTTCGTTTTTAGATAAAATTAAATAAACAAATTAAATTATTTCTCTGTGAATCGATCTCGAACTCACTGAGATATTTTATAATTAGGTACTCTTATACTTGGGAGTAAATCAAACACTTTTAAGTCGTGTCAAGCTTTTGGTGTCCGTTGCGAGAGAAATGTATTTATTTTGTTTTTTTTACTTTTATGTAAATTTTCATTTGCCCCCTTCTTCTTTCTTAAATTCTGTTATATTTGCAAAATCTTTCTGAATCTCACTTTCACCCTCAAAAATTCTCATTTCTAGCTCATTCTTCTTATAATTACAGTTATTCCATAAATTATAGAAAATTTTCAAATAAGTCTCTTGCTAAAATTTCCTATAGTACTCAAATTCGAACCAATAACTTGAATTTCTTTAGACCATATTTGAACTCAATAAAAAGAATGTTGACTTTAAAAATTACTATGAATGCCTATTAATTTGAATTAGTCACTTAGTTAGTTAGTAATTTTTAAAATTTGAAAAAAAAAAAGTCTACACTTTGAGATAATTACTTCTTTTCTTTCTTTTTTTTTCTTATTTCTGCAATTTAATTTTAGCATTTATTTTTTTTGGCAATCACTTTGTTATATGTTTGGTTTACTGCCTATTTAGTTATTTGAATTATAGTTAATTAATTTTTAGTAATTTTTATTTTGTATTTTTCTTGTACATTTATCTTTATTTAATTTTCATTTTTTCTTTAATTAGCTTTATTTACAACATAATTTCACACACACATCATCATCATCATTGTATGAGATGTTGGTCTTGAACTTCAAGTAGGGGTGGCAATATAGGCTAGGATTCATTTATTCGATTCGATTCGATGCGAATTAAATGGGTTTGGGTTTGAAAAAATTGATTTGTTTAATAAATGGGTGAATTCGATTCGATTCGTTAATTAAACGAATCGAATGCAGGTTTGAAAATTTTGATTCGTTTATTCGTTTAGAATTCGTTTAATAAATGGGTCATAAACGAATCGAATATGAGTCGATTCATTTAAAATTCGTTTAATTAAATTGCTTTTTTGTTCTTAAATTTATTTGAAAGCTTTTTAATATTTGAAGGTTAATATTGTAATTTACTATATGACAAAAAAAATAACAAACACATTACACACTCACACATTCGCATTTGACATTTCACACTCACACACAATTGCACAAGGCCACAAACACAAAAACCCTAATGCATAGGGAAAGAGAAGCCGTCACTGCAACCATCAAAGTCGTTGGCCGCTGTTGCAACTCCTAGCTGCCGCCGCCAATTAGGCCGGCCACACGGTACACCCCAACCCTCACCTTTTCAACCGTTAGTGGCACGAACTCACGCCACAACAGCCGCGCCACCACGACAACAGCTGCGCAAACTACCCACCATCACGGTTCACCACTGAAATTTTACCTTTTATTGTTGTTTTATTGCTGTTTTGCTGCTATTTTACTACTATTTTATTGTCATTTTATTGTTGTTTCGCTGTTGTTTTACTGCTATTGTTTCGCTGCCATTTTTTTGCTATTTTCCCACTATTGTATTGTTGTTTTACTCCTATTTGATTGCTATTTTGCTACTGTTTTACTGTTGTTTTGCTGCTATTTTACTGTTGTTTTACTATTGTTTTACTGCTGTTTTACTTTTGTTGTTTCGTTGCTGTTTTGCTACCATTTTTTGCTATTTTTTCACTATTTTACTACTGTTTTACTACTATTTTGTTATTATTTTACTACTATTTTACTGCTATTTTGTTGTTGTTTCACTACTATTTTATTGTTGTTTTATTGTTGTTTCACTATTGTTTTACTGCTCTTGTTTGGCTGCTGTTTTGCTGCCTTTTTTTGCTATTTTCCACTATTTTGTTCTGTTTTACTGCTATTTAACTACTGTTTTGTTGTTATTTTACTGCTATTTGCTGCTGTTTTGTTGTTGTTTTACTGCTATTTTGTTGTTGTTTGGCTGTTGTTTCATTGTCGCTGTTGTTTTGCTGGCATTACTGCTATGTTTTGTTTTTTTACTGTTTTGGTACTGTTTTGCTATTAATTAGGGCCCTTAAATAATTTTCAATTATTTTGTTTTTAGGAGAATGGACACAAGCCAAAGTAATTCAGCCTATACAATTAACGATTCTAGTATTAGAGATGATGATGTAAATGACATAATCGAACTGGAAGAAGATATTGAAAAAGGTTTAAGGCCAGTGGAACAAAAGGCACCACGGTAAAGGAAACTAGCTTCACAAGTTTGGTCGTTGTTCTGTAAGGTTCCCGGGGATAAGTATCCGGACAACAAGCTGAGATCGGTGTGTAAAAAATGCAGCATTGAGTACGTGGCTGTGCGCAATTCTGGTACAGGTAATCTAAGAAGACATTATGAAACTTGTGCAAAATTAAAAAAGTGTGATCCTGTACAAATGATGTTAGATCGTAGTGATGGATTGTCAACTCGTGTTCCCAAGTTTGAAGCTCATGTGTTTCGTGAATTATTGTCTTGTGCCATTATTATGGATGATTTGCCATTTCAATTTGTTGAATATGAGGGAATTAGAAGAATTTGGAATTATTTGTGTGATGAAGTGCCCAACATCTATAGGAACACTACGAAAGCCGATGTGTTAAAAATGCATAATAGGGAAAAGACAAACATTAGAAGCATGTTATAAGAAGCTCCTAGTAGAATATGTCTTACTACTAATTTATGGACTTCTATAACTACAGATGGTTATTTGTGTCTCATTGCACATTTCATTAATAAGGGATGAAATTTACAAAAAACCTGCTGAATTTTTGTGAAATGCCAACTTCACACACTGGGGTTGCTTTGGTTGAAAAAATATTGTCATTATTGTGTGAATAGGGTATTGAGAAAAGGATTTTTTTCATTGACTGTTGTTGTGCAAATTTTATTGAACTCGCAAGCACACGAATCTATTGTAGTATAGATCAATGGTGACGAGTGTCGATCCCACGAGGAGGTGGATTTTAATTGTGTGTAGAATTAATTTTGTAAATGGGTGATTGGATTTGTGGAAGAAATGATTTAAAATATGCTAAAACTTAAATTAAAATGGCGAGAATAAATTCTGAAATTGGAATTAAAATGGTGAGAATAAATTAAAGAGAAATATATTGAAATGACGTACTTGGGTATTTGGATCCGTATCAACATGCATCATGGGCTAAATATTCCTTATTAATACCAATTAAATCATGAGGGGGGAATCCACACCTCATGAACCACGCTCTAATCAATATGGTGCTAAGGGCTTATCGTGCCAAATAATAATAACCTTGTACTAGGGGGCCGGTGAAACTAAGGCGGTACTAGACAAGATTAGTATTATTTGTCGACGAGAAGTCAAAACATCCACAAAAACTAGAGGGGAAGAGAAAATAAATTTACCAAATAAAGCCCATGACACATGTTGAGACTTTACCTTCTATCGAAGCTTGAAAGAAAATTAGCTACTCATAATTGAACTAAGGGCAAAAAGGAAATTTATTAAAATACATAGAAAATACAAGATGGAGAGGGAATTACAGAAAATAGAGTCCAAAAATGGATTCAGGGATATCAAATTAGGGGGGGGAGGCCCCCTTTTTATAGATACATGGAGTAAATCATGGCCATCGGATTAAAAACAGTTTGGACGCTCAGGATTGCGCCACGTCATCAGTCAACAGTCCACGGTTTGACCGGATGAACAGTAACACGGTTTGACCCGGATGAACAGTAACGCGGTTTGGTTGACAATAATCCTGTGTGATGCATGTACCGTACGCGAGATTTTTCATCCACTGATATGCTGCCACGTCACCATCAACAGTACATAAGAATTTTAGCCCAACAGGATCGTGACACCTCATCAGTCAATGCCACATCATCGGTCAATGCCACGTCATCAATCCGTCTATGTGAACAGTACTGTGAACAGTAACATATACAGTATTGTATACGTGAATAGTACCGTACATGTGAATAGTGCCATTTTTCCTTTTATACTCCTCCTAAGGTTTTCGACCGTCCTGAGTTCAAAAGTGATGTCGGTTTTGCCGTCTGATCTCTCCTTTATTATAAAATGACTATAATGCCCCTAAAATACATAAAATACTTAATTAAAATAAAACACATGTAATTAAATCACAAGAAGGTTAAATACATAAAAGTAAGGGTTGTTAGTAAGACTTGAAATGTAAAATGACGGTTTTCTCCTTTATAAATATACATTTTCTAACACTCAACACACCCCCCAACCAGCTTATTGCTAGTCCCTAGCAAATAAAGCGAAAACGAAATTCAAATCCAAAATGATTTTTTTTTTAAAAGAAACACTCGTGTTTATTCAATCAGATTAATGATAGCAATCAAATAAAAGTATAAGCATTATCTCCAGTCTAAAGAAACATCACACCCACATCAACCATCAACATGAATCAGCCCAGTAGACTTTGTCATAGCTACCTTCAAGAATGACATGTGAAACCCCAAAACCTCACTAGAAGTAATGACACTCTCACAAAGAAATTAAACCCAAAAAATAGTCACTCCAATGAATGGTAATTGAGAGAAAATAATCAAGAAGTGATATCACATGCTCTCACCACGATGAAAGAAATATGCCCTCGGCTTAGAAATAATACAATCTCAAGTCAAATAAAAATGATAGTCAACCCAATTTATTTTATTTATTTTTTTTTTTTTATGCACCACTACATCTTTTTAGCCTATATAACTAGCTTCTACTTCAGACTATAATTCCCTAAAATCAAGAAGGACTTTTATTAGGACGTAACGTAGGCTAGGGATATGGCTAACAAAGAAGGGAAATAAGAAAAACAACGTGTATGTTTAAAAAAAATGCAGAGGATTTCTTTTTTGTTTTTTTTGAAGTTGCAAGATGGATTTCACCTATTATTGTTGTTTTTATTTTAAACAACAATTTGTTTTTATTTGAAACAACAATTTGTTTTTCTTTTCTTTTTTTTTTGTTAAGAGACAAACAAAATTTTTTTTGAACTAGGCATAATTCATTGTACAAAATATTTATTTACATTTTTCTCAAATATAAATAGGTGATGGAACTTGTAAGATATTGGCTAATACTCCAAATCGGAGTGGGTCAAGATGATAAGTTGACAAAGAAAATATTTTTTTTAAGACTCAAAAGGGTTAACTATGGATATTTGATAAAAAGGATGGCTAGAAAGGCTCAAACGGATCAAAGATGACCTTTCCATCATCTTTTAGGGCTCTAAATAATCTTCCATATCTACTAATTAGATGGGCCTCCAAATGTAGAAACACATTTTTTTTTTACAATTTTGTTTTAAGGGTTAACTCAAAAGAAATCTAGAGATCGTATATACAATAATAAACTGCTAAGCCGTATAAAGAATGGGCAAAAGGGTTACTCTCCAAGGAAAATGATAGGCTCAAAACTCACTTAGTACTTATTATAACATGTTCATTCCTTCAAGCAACTCATAGTTGTCTTCGACATCAACATGTAGAATAGCAAACATAGCGTGACATCACTTCAAACTAAAGATAATACAAATACTAAAATTTAAAATTCATCATGTCATCCAATGTTAAAATAAATAACAATTTTTTGTTAAACAACATTCTACCCCCCAACCTATCTAAACATGAAAGGAAAATATACATGCAGAAATGCGAAATTGATGCAGAAAGACTAATTAGAAAATGATAGAAAACGAAAATGATTTTTTTGAACTTAAGAATATGCGTTTCTAGAGCCACTACACTCCATATTCAGCCATCTTCGACTCAAATTTTTTTTGAAAATGTATATTTTATAAAGGAGAAATTAAAAAGAAGAAGAAAAACGAACATCAAAACATAATAAAGAAAAAGAAAATGTCTGAAATTTTT
>MKYO02026216.1:162624-180621 GCA_002013955.2 Citrus medica
CCTCTAAGCAAACCAAATTTGAGGATTTCACTATCCAAGCCTCCCATGGCTTCAAATGCTTACAATTGACTTCCAAGGTGTCAACAGACCTTTACAACAAAGAGATTATCTCCTAATCTCTTCACTCCAAGAGTTTCTCATACCTATACACTCACAAATTTGATGAGAAAATAAAGATTGCAACAAAAACTCTCTTTTAGAGTGGATATACAAATAAAAGCTCAATAAAGATTTAATATAAGATGATTTGCAAAATATAAGCTCCATATATGTTGTATCCTTTTTGTTTTTGCTTGCTAGAAGTTGTAAAAATAAATTGGATTTGAGTTTATATAATTTCAACCTAAAAACTAGCCGTTATAACTTTCTGGTGATAACTGGCTTGCCACTTTGTGAATCCGGCTTGCCGTTTTATGTTATCGTTATATTCAAATATTCAAATTTTTTCACATCCTACATGTTGCTTTTCATTTCTGGTAGCCCGCTTTTATTCTAGAGAGCTTCTGTTCATGACCAGCTTGCTGCTTGATAAATCTGGCTAGCTGTCTCCTATAATGAAACAACTATTATCTAAAATTATAATTTTACCCAAAAATTTTATAAAATACTATGGCCCAAAACACCATAAAACTTTATAAAAATGTCCAATTTCAGAATTTCTAAATAATGTTTGTCATTCCTAAAACTTACTGAAATTATGATACAACCTAAAATTTATAGAAATTATTGTATGGCCCAAAATGTTTCAAATGTTTGCAAATAGGTCCAAATCCAGAATTCAAAACAATACTTATTAAATCAATAATGACAAAAAAATTTCATTTTAGTCCACATTTTGAAAAGTAACTAATTTTATAAAATTATTCTCTTGTTATAAAAAAATAATGTGTAATTCTTCGTTTATCCAAAACATGTGGTTTGTTATCATCAAAATCAACATTTTATAGCCATACAGGCTAACAGTCTTCCCCTTTTTTGATGATGACAAACACATTATAAATTTTTTATTTAGTTATGAAAAACTCCCCCTTAATAAATACAGGATTAAAAACTAAAAAAATTTAAAAAGTTCCCCTTGCATAAATGTATATGAATATTTTTCATAACAAATATATCTCCCCCTTACATATTATATCTCCCCATTCATCATAAAAAAGAGCTAATTGCTCCCCCTATCAATCATCGAAATCTCAAGAAAACTACATTAGTTTCACATTATCCAAAACATAAGTGAAAAACATAACAAACAACCATATCAAATCCACATAATCCAAAACAAACACATAATCCAAAATCATAACAAATATTCATATAATCTAAATGGAAAATAAAAGAACATAAAGCAGTAAATATTGGTGTGTCCAAATACAAATTGCATGTCGTGGCCGTTCGGTTGATTGAATACATTCTTTCCCTTTTTCTCTCACCGCCCTTAACTAAACATTACAATGTTGAGTGATTTGAAGGTAAATGAAGCAATAAAAAGGAAGATAATGAGGTTTAAAAGGGATATGGAGGTTCCATTTGGGTGGAAATTAACTTAAGAGGAAGCAATTTAGAGAGAGAAAATTTGGTTGAAAACCTAGGTTAGATTTGGGATTTAGTGAATGAAGTGATGGAAACGAATTTGAAAAATGATTTTGAGCACAAGGAATGACGGGGAATGATTTTTATGATTCAATTTGGAGTAGAAATCAATGAGAATGATGGAGTTTAGAGTGAGAATGAGTGAGAGAGGAAACGACTTTTAGTGAGAGAATGAATCGGTTTGCTGAATAGAGAATGAGAAGATTAATAGTTTTTAAAAGGCCCAAATTCGGCTAACTGGATTTCACTAACTGACTAACTGATTTTTGTCCAGAAAGGAGAATTTACAAAATGGTTTGCTAGTTTTTTTAACTAGCTAATCGGTTGTATCCAGTGAGTTTAAACACAAATTCAGCTTACTGGTTAAAATAAATAGTATACCAATTTTGTTCTAGAAAACATATGAATAAAAAATGGCTTACCATTTCAATAGATCCGGTTGACCAGTTATGGTCCAAAGAGGAAACATTGAGAAATGTCTTACCGATTTTCCTAACCGATTATCCGGATTTTGGCCCGAGAGCAACCTTAAGAAAACGGCCTACCGGTTTTCCATATCTGACTGTCTGGTTTTGGTCCAGTGAGTAACCATAAGAAAAACAGCTTTCCGGTTGGTTAGAAGCGGTATGCCGATTTGGCCTTAGAAAACATTTTGCCACTTATTGGATTATGGTTGATTGGTAAACTTGTTTTGCACACACCAATTTATTTTTGGCTTAAAACTTGATTAATTTTAAATCATTTTGTGATTCAAAACTTTTCAATAAGCCTTTTAATAAATGAAACATTAGTGTATACAAGAGCAAACATATGAAATTACTCATATTAAACAATGATGCCATAAAAAGAATCATTTTTTAAGATGCAACATTCATCATTCCAACCTCCTATCTAATATTTATAAATTGCTCTTCGCTAAGGGGTTTTGTAAAGATATTTGCAAGTTGATTTTCAGCAGAAAGAAATTTAATCACAACATCTCTTTTTTTTTTATTTGATCTCTTAGGAAATGATGTCTAATCTCTATATGCTTAGTCTTAAAATGCTGAATGGGATTTTTTGATAGAATGATAGCACTAGCATTGTCACACAAGATAGGTATTTGATTAAGACTAATATCATAGTCTCTAAGGGTTTGTTTCATCCAAAGGGCTTGTGCACAACAACAACATGCGGCAATATATTCTGCCCCGGTGGTTGAAAGCATAACTGAATTTTTTTTCTTACTAAACCAAGAGACAAGTGAATGACCTAAGAGGTGACATGTTCCACTAGTACTTTTCCTATCAACCTTATATCCAGCAAAATTAGCATCCGAACAACCAGTTAAGTCCATATGTGTTCCCCTAGGATACCAAAGGCCAAGATCTATGGTTCCACTTAAGTAATGAAAAATTCTTTTAACAGCAAGCAAATGAGACTATTTAGGACATGATTGATATCTTTCACACAAACATACACAAAACATGACATCAAGTCTACTTGTGGTTAAGTAAAGTAAAGAGTCGATCGTACCTCAATACATTTTGATATCAACTTCTTTGTCTTTTTCATCTTTGTCAAGCTCAGTTGTTGTGCTCATTGAAGTGCTCTTGGTTTTTTAGTCATCAATGTCAAATCTCTTGAGTAAATCTTTGACATATTTTACTTGGTTGATGAAAATTCCTTTCTCATTTTGTTTTATTTACAGCCCAAGGAAGTACTTCAACTCTCCCATCATACGCATCTTAAATTCTTTACTCATACAAGATGAAAATTCTTTATACAACAATTCATTAGTAGAACCAAATATAATATCATCAACATAAATTTAAACTACAAGTATATCTTGGTTCTTACACTTAACCAAGAGAGTAGTATCAACTTTTCCTATTGAAAAACTATTATCCAATAAGAAATTCTTAAGCCTACCATACTGTGATCTAGGTGCTTGCTTTAATTCATACAATGCTTTTGACAACTTATAAACATGATTTGGAAATTTTTCATTTTCAAAATGAGGGGTTGTTTCATATAAACTTCCTCTATAATATAACAATTTAAGAAAATACTCTTGACATCCATTTGAAATAAAATGAAATCTTTATGACATGCAAATGCTAAGAGCATCCTAATGGATTCTAGTCTAGCTACAGGTGCAAATGTTTCATCAAAATCAATTCCCTCTTCTTGGTTGTAACCTTGAGCCACTAATCTAGCTTTATTCCTTACAACCACACCAGATTCATCCATTTTGTTTCTAAATACCCATTTAGTGCCTATAATGAATTGATGTTCCAGTTTAGGAACTAATTCCCATACATTGTTTCTCTCAAATTGATTTAACTCCTCTTACATTACCATAATCCAAGATTCATCATTTTCCGCATCCGTAAATGATTTTGGTTCAATTTGAGATATGAATGTAGCACGCTCACAAGTACTTATAAATGACGATCTAGTGGTTACACTCGTGAGGGATCTTCTAAAATTAAATCTTTAGGATGAAAAGAAACATACCTCCACTTCTTGGGAAGTGATTGAAAAGTACCTTCATTTTGCTCTTCATTTCATGGCGTTGCATTCTTTTGGTTATCCTTTGATGACTCTTCTTGTAGTTCTTTATCTGCATCATTATCAACAACAACTTTCTTCGAAGAGTAGGGGTTAGATTCATCAAACGTAATATGCATAGATTCTTTTACAACCAAAATTATTTTATTATACACTCTATAAGCTTTGCTTATGTCTAAATAACCAAGAAAAATACCAGCATCAAATTTTGGATCAAATTTACCAAGATTATCTTGTGTTCAAAATAAAACATTTGCATCTAAAAACTTTGAAATAACCAATATTGGGTTTTCTAACTTTCAAAAGCTCAAATGGAGTTTTATTGAGATGAGGTCTAATCAACACATGATTTAAACATAACAAGCGGTGTTGATGGCCCTAGCCCAAAAATACTTAGGCAAAGAATTTTCATTCAACATGGTCCTGGCCATTTCTTGAATCGTCTATTCTTTCTCTCAACAACTATATTTTTTGTGGAGTTCTAGGTGATGAAAATTGATGCACAATGCCTAAATTGTTGCAAAAGGTTTCAAATGCATGATGTTCAAACTCTCCTCCATTATCATTCCTAATGCATGCAATGCCGTACCTTTTTTTATTTTGAATTTTCTTATAAAGCACTTTAAAGACATCAAGAGCATCATCCTTATTAGCTAAGAATAATACCCATGTGTATCTTGAAAAGTCATCAACAATTAAAAAAGCATAATACTTCTCACTCAAGCTAGCATACCTTGAAGGTCCAAATAAGTCTATGTGAAGTAATTGAAAAGATTTTGAAGTAGAAATATGTTTTTTTGCTTTTAAAAGAGATTTTGATTTGTTTACTAAATTGGCATGCTTTACAAATTCTATCTTTTTGAAATCTGATTTTTAGAATAGCTTCAACTAAATCATTTTTGGAAATCTTTGAAATTAAATCCATGCTTGCATGTTCTAATCTTTTATGTCATAACCAACCATCATCATGCAATGCAGGAAAAAATTTATCATGGCTAGATGCACAATCTATACCAATGGTATAAACATCAATACATCTATTTCCTATAAACAAAATCTTGCCATCACATGCATTCTCAACAACACATCTAGTCTTATTAAAAACAACTAACCCTTGTCACAAAATTGATTAATGCTAAGCAAATTGTGTTTCAAGTTTTCAACCAAGCACACATTTTCAAAAAGAGTAGAGGATATATTATATACATTGCCAATACCAACGATCTTTCCTTTTGAATTATCTCCAAAGGAAACATTTCCACTGTTCTCGATCTTGGTAAAACTTGAAAACCATGAGCAATTCCCTATCATTCACTAGTAGAAAAATTATGTTCGATGATACTAAGCTGCTGATACTAAATTAAAAAGTATCAGTATTTGGTAATTGAAGCTATTTTTAGCGTGTTTGACATAGGAGTGTCAGCGGTTGTTGATACCTTAGTATCATAACATTGTACTGATACTAAGGGGGGTATATTTCGATTTTTTATTATTTTAAATGGCTGCATTTTTATTTCACTTAAGCTAAACGACAATGTTTTTATTTTATTTTTTATTTCACTTAAGCTAAACGGTAGCGTTTATTGTTTCTAATAATACAACATGGACTTTCCATTTCCCTCACTACCGTTTTCGTTTCCCTCTAGCTTCAAAAAACCTAAACACTTAACCAAAACAAACATGAAGGCAGGAGTCAGAACAAAGCAAAACAAAGTTGAAAGCACAACGAAGCAAAACACACAGCATGAAATAAACAATTTGAGCTGACAAAAAAAAGTAAAAGGCATAAGAAAACCTTGAAGATCGAAGAATATAAAGCCCACATTAAGAAAGAAGAGAACCAAAATTATTGAAGCAGAAAAGAAAGATCAATGAAAGTAAGAGCAAATAAAAAGTTATAATCAGGTCAGAACACTCAGCCTCTCTCTATATCGATTCTTGCACTTTCCTCTAATTTTTTGTAAAGCCCTAACTGTCAATTTATTTCAGATTTTTCTTATTCTTGACTTGATTTTAATTTAGAAAGGCTTGCATGTATGAATCATTTGTTTATTAATTTTTTGACAGGCATGCACACATGAATCGATGATTTACAAATATAACTAAGAAAATTCCACTGGGTGTTTATAAAATATGATTCAGAAGATGTGTTGTTTGTTTATTAGTTTTGATTTTAGGAATCGATGATTTAAAGTTTCTAAAAGTTATGTATTTGTCCTTTTTTGTTATATAGCAGCACATGGTCGGACATGTTGCATAATTTAATATTTTTGAACATGGAAGTTCCTTAATTTTGTCAAAATTTTATCCTTATGGCAACAAATTTTTAATTATTTCATGACAAGTTGACCTTAATTATTAAAATTATTTATCATTAGGACGTGCTTTTGTGTGTCTTTATGTGCCAGCTTTTAGTAAATAAATAATTTTTAAATGTGGTAATTGTGTTCATTTGCTTTTTTGCAAGATGTTATTAAAGTAATTGTATCATATTTGTATTTTTTTTATTTTTTGTGATTTACTAAGTTAGGTTTTGTGGTAATAAAAGTATTAATACTGTTATAAATTGAATGTGGTTGGCAGGTTTTTATTTTTCTGATTCGTTTACTGCTGTGGTTAAAAGTTTTGTTGAGTGGGACAAGAAGGTGTTTGATTGGTTCAGGTACAAATATATTGTCATTTCAACTGTAATCGTGTGGCTTTGTGACATGTTACCTCAACTTTAATGGTTCTTTGAATGAAAATGTGTTGTTTGGTCTGTTATTACTTTATTTTGTGAGAACTACATGCACGAATGCTTTTATAATTTGGTTTATGTTGGGAATGGTGTACAATACTAACATTCCTTTGTTTATTGACAATTTTGTTTATTTTCTTATATGTTTACATTTATATAAGTTTGGTTCATGGAAAGATAACCTCCAAAGTCATAGGCCACAATACCATATACTAGGTTGCTACTAGTCTGTTTTGTTAGTTGTATGATTAATAGGATTTTGCTATTAATATGAATTTATTATTAATATTTTGAATTGTATTGGTACAAATAACATGCATTATTGTTGATATGGATAAATCTTGGATATGGTCTGTTAGTCGATTGTCTACAGAATATGAAAACGGAGTAGAAGAGTTCTTGAGATTTGCCATGATTAATTTTGAAAATCGTAGGTTACTTAGATGTCCTTGTACTGACTGTTGTAACATGGAGTTTAATGCTTTTGAACAGATCAGGGATCATTTGTTCACATACGGTTTTCTACCATCATACGTAGTTTGGGATAGGCATGGAGAGGTTGGGCAAAAAACAACCTCCGTAAGTTGCCATAACTATTCCGAGAGTCATCAATTTAGATTCAGAGATCAAAGTAACATTGAGGACATGATCCATGATGCTTACGAACAATGTGATATAATCCTAAGAGTTTTAGGGATATACTTGAGGATGCTGAGAAGCCATTGTATGTAGGCTCAAAATATTCTAGGTTGTCCGGGTTAATGAAATTGTATAATGTGAAAGGCAAGTATGGGTTATCTAATCAATGCTTCACAGCTTTGTTAGAAGTTCTTGCTGACATGTTTCTAGAAAATAACACCATTCCTAAGTCAATGTATGAGGCAAAAAAATAATGAAAGTGTTGGGTTTAGATTATGAAAAAATACATGCTTGTAAGAATGATTGCATTCTCTACCAAAAAGAGTATGCAAATCTGAACACGTGCCCTAATTGTGGAGAGTCTAGGTGGAAGAAAAATAAAAAAAGATGTCAAAACAAGTAGTAAACAAATGCCTACAAATGTGCTCTAGTACTTTCCTCCTATTACTAGGTTCAAACGTATGTTTCAATCACCTCAAACTGTCAAAAACTTATCCTGGCATGCTAATCACCGAATTAAAGAAGGCAAACTTCGCCATCCAGTACACTCCCTAGCATGGCATTTAGTTGACAGCAAGTGGCCTAACTTTGGCCAAGAACCTAGAAATCTGCGATTAGCTCTCTCAACTGATGGGGTTAATCCACATAGCACACTTAACACTACTTATAGTTGTTGGCCAATCATGTTAGTCATTTACAATCTTCCGCCATGGATGTGCATGAAAAGAAAATTCATCATGTTGTCTTTATTAATATCTGGGCTTAAACAACCTAGAAATGATCTAGATGTTTACCTAGCACCCTTGATTGATGATTTGAAAACCCTTTGGAATGTCGATATAAAAACTTATGATGCTTATAGAAAGGAAATCTTTAATCTCCAAGCTGTATTATTCTGGACTATTAGTGACTTTCCTGCATATGGGAACCTCTCCGGGTGTTCTATTAAGGGCCATTATGCTTGTCTAGTTTTTAGCCCAAACAAGTGTTCAATATGGCTTACACATAGCAGAAAGTGTGTATATTTAGGGTACAATCAATTTTTACCAAATGACCACTCATTTAGGTCACTTAAAAAGGTCTTTAATAATGAGATAGAAAAGGAAGAACCTCCTAAATATTTAACTGGTGAAGATATTTTGAAATTAGTGGATGATATTGACTACAAAAGTGGAAAGCACAAAGGTAGCAAGCAAAAGAGTGATAAGAGTGATGATTGTGATGATGATAGTAACAAACTGTTCAAAAGAAAATCAATTTTTTTATTTGGAATATTGGCAACATTTGATAGTTCGTCATTTATTATATGTGATGTATATTGAGAAAAATGTGTGTGAGAGCATTTATGGCACACTACTTCATCAACCTGGAAAGACAAAAGATGGGATAAAGGCTAGAAAAGACCTTATAGAAATGAAAATTAGGGAGAAATTGGTTCCTGGTGAAAATGATAGAAGTACCATACCTACGGCACCTTTCACCATGAGTAAAGAAGAGAAAATGAAGTTCTGTTAAACTCTGTTAGAAACCAAAGTTCCAAAAGGTTATTGTTCAAACTTTAGGAATCTAATTTCTACTAACGATTGTCGGCTTCAAGGTCTTAAGTCTCACGATTGTCACACTTTAATGCAACAACTATTACCCTAAGCAATAAGTAATTATTTACTGGAAAATGTTAGAAAAGTTGTTATTAGGATGTGCTTTCACTTCAACTCATTGTGTAGTAAGGTATTGGATAAAAAATCTCTTGACATTAGAAAAAGATCATTTCGTCATTGTGTGCTTGTTTGAGCAACATTTCCTATCCGCCTTTTTTGACATAATGGTCCATTTGACGATACATCTTGTTGACCAAGTCCGATTATGTGGATCAGTTCACTTTTGTTGGATGTATCCATTTGAGAGAAACATGAAAACGTTAAAGGGTTATGTTCGTAACCACTATCGGCCCAAGGATTGCATTGCGGAATGCTGTATTGCAAAGGAAGCACTTGAATTTTGTACTGAATATCTCTCAAACCATGATTTCATTGGACCGCCACCTGATTGTATAGTTGATTATATAATTGAAAAGCCTTTAGGAGGTGGAGATGTTAAAATGGTTGACGCTGCACTACTAGAGCAAGCACATCTTTGCATTCTGGAAATCACCTTGGAGTTGCAATCTTATATACTGTAAGTCATAAATTTTCATTAGTATTTACGAAAATTTTTCAAAACCTTATCTAACAACAAGTGACTTTTTCAGTATTGACATAGTAGGGAACATAAGATATTCTTGCAATCAAAATTTCCAAAGCAATCAATACGGGCTCATTGGTTAGAAAATAAGTATGCTCGTAGCTTTTCTGATTGGTTACAAATGAAGGTTAGGATTTGACAAGTTTATCCTTAATAATAGTGTTAAGTTTTTCATTAGTAACTCGTAATTTGTTCTCGAACCGTAGGTAATAAACATGATAGCAAATGGTTTAAATCTTGATGCAACTGTTAGGATGTTGGCAAACAAACATAGTTGCACTGTGATTGCATATTCAGGGTACCTTATAAATNATTGGTTAGAAACTGAGCATGCTCGTAGCTTTTCTGATTGGTTACAAATGAAGGTTAGGATTTGACAAGTTTATCCTTAATAATAGTGTTAAGTTTTTCATTAGTAACTCGTAATTTTTTCTCGAACCGTAGGTAATAAACATGATAGCAAATGGTTTAAAGCTTGATGCAACTGTTAGGATGTTGGCAAACAAACATAGTTGCACTGTGATTGCATATTCAGGGTACCTTATAAATGGTTTAATTTTTCAACAAGGGATCAAGATAGCAACCGTGTTACGCAAAACAGTGGGGTTAATGTCTCAGCAACAACCTTACAAGTCACAAGCTCAAAGGATAAAAACCCTTTCACTGGTATAATGGATTATTATGGGGTCCTTGTTGAAATTTGGGAGCTGCAACATCTCATGGCTAAGAAGATTATTTTTAAGTGTGATTGGGTTGACAATAGATGGGTTAAAGTTGATGATTTAGGTTTCACCGTTGTTAATCTTAATCCAGTTGGTCATAAATCTAATTGTTTCATTCTAGCTTTCCATGCAAAGCAAGTGTTTTATGTTCAAGACCAAGTAGATCCAACAAAATCAATTGTTTGTTCAGTGGGTCAAAGAGTTAATAAACCAATAGGTGTTGATGGGAGTATTGAGATGGTGATACATGAACCTTTATGTAAAGAATATCCATCCCCAAAAATAGATATGGATAAAGATGATGTTGGCATATATGAAAGACCAGAGTGTGATGATGTTCCAATTGATGATGACTTAGCAGCGGAATGACAACTACAATAAGTTATCTGATTTCAATGTCTTCATTCTTTTGAAGGTGTCATATGCTTCTTTTTCCATATATTGAATTAAGTGTCTGTATTTGTTTTGATATGGCACGGTAAATGTAATATCTCATGCTGTCACATATCTTTTTTTTTCTTGTATTGATTTCAGTCTTTTTATTTGTTTTTATATGAATTAGATGCAAGTGATGTGAAGCGGTCATGTGTTTTTTTTTAATATTTTCCTTTGTTTATAGATTTGTTTAAATGTAAGTTATAAGGATACGTTTCAATTATTAATTTGCCTATTATCTGTCATAATTTTATAGATATGGCTGACATTGAAGAACAAAATGAGATAAAATTTTCTGACTTTGATGGGAGACCAAAGAGGAGAAAGTAGACAAAAAAGAAACATTTGCTAAAATGATCAGCTGACGATAAGGTTATAATGCAGTATAACCAATATGGAGTTCCTGTTGGAGATTGAGTGAATGATCTTAGAAGTTACATCGGTGTTCTCATCTGAGATAATATTTCAATCTTATATGATGATTGGCGACGTGTTCCCGTAGAGATTAAGGACAAGTTATCTGTCACATGTCCTTAATTTGTCATTTCTTATTCACTTTTGTGGTTTAATTCATTTTTATCTCTTTACTAATATTAATATTGTTTCTGCATATATGTTGGTTCAATCAATAAGAATTGCTTTAAGGAACTTCATATGTGCTTTAAACACTGAGTTTATTCAACCTAACAAAGATAACTGCAGTCAATTAAAGCTACCTCCATGGGAGTATCCCAGAATTAGAAAATTGGAGTGGAAACAGTTTGTTGACAATGTTCTTGGCCCTGAATTTGAGGTAAAATGTTTTACAATTATGTTCATTATTTGTTATTTAGAAAACTTGTTTGTTGCAATGTATGATGATTGTTGTAAACTGTTTTTATGAAGGATAAGAGTAATAAAGTGATAAAGACGCGTGAGCAAATCAAGTGCAACCATCGTTTGGGTAGTACAGGTTATAGTGGCATGCTGCACAGAAAGGTATCATGTGACAGCCTTCTCAAATCAATTTTGTCTATATAATTCAAAAAATTTATTTTTATCTCATAAAATTAAGCTTTCTTTTGTACTCGTTAACATGAAATAGAAGGATGAGATTATAGTTTCTGAAAAAGAGATTGACTGAAGTCAGTTGTGGTTGATGGCCCGAAAGAACAACAAGGGTGGTTATATATTACAAACCTGATGTGTTGCCAGTGGTAGAGAAATTTGTGAGTGTTCATTATTTATTACTTAGGTTTACTTCAATATGAGGTTTGCATATGTGTGTGTATTTGAATAGCAACTTTTTTATTCTAAGGCTTGAATTTGGATGCGTATTATTGTAGGATGAATTAAAAAGTCAAGTCGACCAAGGGTCATTTCAAACTCATGGGGTAAATGACATTCTGTCAGCAGCCCTTGGGAAGCAGCCAAATGGTAGTAGAGTCCAAGGACTGAGGAAGTCAATCATCCCAACAATATATTTTCATATACCCAATACTGCAGACTTGCTTGAGCAAAGAATGGCCATTGAAAGAAAGGTTTCAAATAATGATGGAGATGATGGATGCAAAGCAAAATGGCACTAGTCGGTGTTCATTGACATTTGTTGTGTGCCACATGGATGACTATCATTATCCCAACTAGCATGACAACACATCTTTATCTTTATTCACATGGAGAAGTATCATTGGCGGCTTCGCAACCAGTGTAATAGATGCATCCTCTCTTAATAAATATTTGAAAATCGTTAATTTTTGTTGTGATTTATTATTAATTCTTTGCAATACATATGCATTTTTTTAACATCTTGAGCTGTTTCCAGTTGAGATCTTGTTTCCCCTCTGTAATTTTGATGATAATTTGTTTGCAGCCTTTAGTTAACCTGAACTATTCTAAATTTTTGCATTCTTAAGTGTTAATTTTCATATGTCATGCCCACTTGAATAATATGTTAAAGCTGCATTAAGTTCTATGTGCTTTGTGCTGCAGTTGCTTTTATATATAGCTGTTGCGATGATTTTGATATTTCCTTTTGATAGTTTTTAATCTCTCATCCCGATACTACTTGTTAAGGACAGTTTGGCGGATAGTTCTCCCACTACAGGTAAGTATATCGCTTCATTTTTTCCTTATTATAGGTTATCCATGCAATTTTATTCTTTCTGATGATTTTATATTCTAACTATTTTAATTGAGGAAATCAAACAATAACTGCAATTATTGTTCTGCTGGCCTTATGTTCATTAGAATTCAATGCGCCTTTTTTATTTTTTAAATAAATTCTCTTCGACATGAGAAAGAAATTATGTTTCCTGATATTAATAGAGTGGCTAAAACTATTAACTTCGTGTAAATTTCTTTCTCAAAGTAGGTGCACAACGCCTTTTAAAAAAAGAAATAGAAGGTGTACAATGTGCGTGACTAACTGCATGTTTAAATGTTTGCATGATCAGAGTGTTGCCAATCAACCAAGCTGAAGATGCCTGGAAGTACCTGATCCCATAGGCTCCCATGGTGGTTTTTTTTTAAATGTTGTTGAGCTAATATATTACTAAATATATAGTCTGAATAATAATTCGAATTGAAACAATTTGTGGAGATGAAAATATTGATGAGGCCAGGGCATTTCTTAACATGAATGAGCAGGATCTCCAATGAGCCTTTGCATTTTTAGTAGTACTTGGAGCAAAATGCATTTTCTAGTCTGGACTATAAAAAATTTTAGGATCGTTCTCATACAATATATAAGAATTTGTAATCTAGAAATCGTACCTTGAAAATCCGATTTGGCTTTTTCCGCTGAAGTGATTTAGGCTCCCAGATCACAATCCGTCACCATCATGTTAGATCACAATCTGTTACTACAATGCCTGCTAGATCACGATCCGCCACCAAATAATCTTCCAGGTTATGACTTAGATTTTATCTGCACTTAACGTATGGGCGCCTTTATCACTACTAATAACAACTAGCACGAGAAAATTTTTCTCTCAATAATAGAGAGAAAAATCTTTTCCTCTGATCTGTATAAAGTGGCTGCTCTTTTTTTCTGTAGACAAAATAAGCCTTTTTATATATCTCTTTAGTGGAAACCCTAGGCTCCATTTTGTTATATTATTTAATTCTATTAAATCAATTTTGATTTAAATTAAAAATAATAAACCAAAAGTAACGTTACTTCTTTCTTGTCATAGGGGCCCACTTTGTAAAATAACACAAGGCCCCTTAGACATAAGTACATTACATGGACCTCCCACTAAATAATATATTTAGGTTTTTAACCCAAATAACTAGTTATCTTGCTTATTAATCCAGTAGTGGCGCAGTCAATTAAATGAGCTAACCTGGGGATCATTTGGGAACATATAATAGTGGCTACAATAAGTAGGCATGTAATTAAACTAGCCCAATTATTTAATTCCAAATCTACTCCACTAAAAGATTGGAACTAACCTTTATAATTGTATGCTCGAATAATAATTTGTCCCAAGCCACATTGATTTCTTTACTGCATAATCATTTGCACCACATCATTAATTAAATCGATATCTTAACTGTCCAATCGATTTAATTACATCTTATTCCATGATACTTACTGGGTTTCTCTAATGATCATTTTCAACATACTAAATATATTGACACACTCTGGCCAGAGAATTCTATGATCAAGTGCTGAAAACCCATCAAGAGATGCGTCGTACAAATTCTATATTGTTAATCTATAACTCCAATACTCATAGTTGCTCCCATCAAGATATTGGGTAATCTTGACCACAATTGTGTGTCGTGCCCATTGGTAACTCAAATGGAATAACAATTACAATCATGAAATCATAAGTAACTCAAGATTAAGATTACAGTAAAATCAATGCCTATGAAATTTAATAAGTCTGACAGTCATTTCAAGATTAATTAAATCTCATAAGTGATTCAGCTCAATATAGTCAAACTACATCAGTAAATTCATACATGATTAAGACAAATCATTAAATGAATTTACTACAGTCTAAACATAAATAGGGCTCCCAACTCTATTTATCAACTGTGAACTAAATTTATTTAATTATAAGATAACTTGTATTTATGTCTTCTGTGAATCCATATGATGATCACATAAATACGTATAATATGATTAAATGGATCTTATTCAATATATTTATGCAATTGAAAATATCTCAAATATTTTATTAATCAGAAAATAAATTAATATGCTTTAAAGAGCATATAATCCCAACAATATGCAGGCAATATCATTTTCTGACTTCTTCTTGGCTGATATTTTGACCTCTATGGCCAAGGTATTCCCATATGTCTCTTGGTGTGAAATTAGACATTCTCTGCCATAGTTCATGTCTCTCTTGTATATTTGGCTGCATGTATCTTATTTCATCAATTCTGCATTGTAGACATATGGTGTTGTAATTCTTTTAGTTGCCTTCTTGATGATTTTTAACTTTCCTTATTGCTAGATTTATTCTAAATGTGAGGTTTAAAATTGCAAAAATTTCAATGTTTTTATTGATGGTTGAAGATGTTGAGTTATTTTAGTTTGGCACAGGTGTGAAAATACTGTCAAAAAAATGTTTCCTTTTATGCTGGATTAGTTTGTTTATTCAAACAGTCAAGCTTGTTTCTTGGACAGAAGAAATTATTTCTGGTGAGTTATTGGTTGTTCTCAATTAAATGTGTCGAAAAGATATATATTGTCTGACGAACTCATTTTACTATATTGGGGTTTTGGGCTAATCTTGTATAGATTTTTGCTCGGAAGAAGGATGGCTCTCTAAGGGCAGTTGGATGGTTTTCGTATAGACTATTTGCCTTTCTCTAATTTTCCATTTTGCTTTTCTTTGAGGACACCTAGTCCATTTTTGCATGTGCTTTCTTTCTTTGATCAAATATATATTTCTCAGTCTTGTCTCAAAAACTAACTATCTCATTTTACTATATGTTTATGAATTATTTAATTGTATTTTGTTAGTATACTTTGTTGGTAATTTGTAATTTTCAATCTTGTGCAGGTGTTTTCAGATTTGGAGTGTTCAGTACATCGTATGATTCATCGACAGGTCAGTATTTTATTCATGAGGCAGGACTTGTGATATTAGTTGAGCAACTACTTTATCTTTAACATTAGCTATTCCTAAGTTTCTCTTTATTTGGGTCACAATCAGATTAGGGATCACCATGAGTTTTTGTTATTACTTTCTACATATAACATTTATGTTGTTAGTTATGCCAAATCAACTTACAAAAGTAAATACTTTGTGAATGTCCAAAGTGATTCACCTGATGAAGGCTTTTATTTTAGTTAAGCAACTGTTATGAGATAATTAAAGGTATTAGAGTTGAATAGCAGTCCATGTCTAGAGCAATTTATATTGTTTGGAAGTGTCATTTTAATTCTTTCTTTCTGACATTTCTTCATATATCAACAAATAATTATGCTTTTCTTTTCGTGTTAGGAGATTCTGTCTTAAAACATGCAGGTTGCCACTATTGCGTGGTTCGAAGCGGATTCTGTCTGTGAAGTCACTCCATTGCGATCCCTTTAGTTCTAGTTTTGCCTTACCTTTTTCGCGTATTTCAATATCTTCGACAATACAAGGATACAAGGGAGAAAACAACCCTTTTTAATGGTAAAGATCTCTTGGAATTTAAATATTTGGATATCAATGCATTCAACCTTTAGCCATTTAAGATTCCATTTTTCCTGTTACTTGCATATCCTTTTGGAAGTAGTCTCATACATGAATCCAGTTCTTTTTGGAAGTCATCAAATTGCAAAGTTGGATATAGATAATTCTCATAGTAACATATTTTAAGATGTTTGGAAATAGTTGATATTTTCTTTTGCGTACCTTTTTTCATGTTTTTGTTATATGTATGCATGGATGTAGGCATTTATGTAAGCTATAATGTATTGTTTTGGTTTTATATCACATACTAATGTAACTTTCCTGGCTAATGGTTTCAGCACTAAAATATTCGACTGCAATACCAGTGATTTTTCTTTCAGCCCTGAAATATCATATCCTCCCTGATAGATGGACAGACTTTTATCGGCCCCTTTGGCTTCTATCTACTGTTTTGAAACTCTTTGTACTCGTTCTATTGGGATATAACCTGAGATTGGGAATTGAGGTATGCCAAATGCTTCTCTACCTGCACAAATGTTAAATATATTTTTGTCTTGTATTTTGCACTTCGATGTATATGGAAATTTTCAAGCCATATTTAGTCCACAGAATTTTCAAGCCATATTGTATAAATCTTCAATATCTTTTTAGTGATGTGCCTTTACTCATTCTACAACTGTTTCACTTGAATTTTCAAGTTCAATAGACCACAGCTATGCTCATACCTTTTTTACGGATGTAGATGGGTAAGTACATGCATTTTCTCTGTCCTTAGTAAAGAACAATTTATCTAATAATAATATATCTGTGTTAGTGCATTATTTGAGTTTCAGAAAATTCTGTATTAAAAATGCCAGTGAGCCGGACAAAACACTGGGTGAATCAACATCTTCTAATTTGGTTCTGTTACTAGTGTAGTCTGTAAAAATTTGCTCCTATTATACGATAATTATTCAAGTATGTATTTTGCAGGTATATGTTTGGGTGATAGGAAGCAATTTGATCTTGAGATGTACATGGACTTACAAGTTGTCTGCCCATCTTCGACATAATTATCTTACTATGTTTGCAATCACTGTTTTGGAGATGCTCCATCGATTCCGATGGACATTTTTCCATGTTGAAAATGAGTAGAATAAAATGAGCTCTAAGTCAAAACGATGAAGCCAGATCACTTATTTCCAATGACCACAATGCACAGACGTCACGAATTGGTCTTTTTGGCATCATTACGAACCAAGCCTGTTTAGCCAACTAGCTTTCTTCATGAGAGATTTTGAACCACAACTGTAAATGATGATAGCTTAATTCTCTTGTTCATAGAAGATTATTGATCAAAATTGTCAATAGGGATACATATGTTTGTTACGGTTTAACGTCAGTCATATATATGCTAGAAATCTTTTTACCCTATATATTAGATAATTCAGATTTGAGATTTCAGTCCTCAAATCTGATTTCT